>DF367410.1:17526-27865 GCA_000787875.1 Solanum virginianum | reverse complement strand
TCAACCAACAACAACATCAACAACAACCCACAATGTCATCAAGCACTTCTAGTAACATTACCACACCAAATACACTTGATATCATCTTTAATTGTATTTATAAAATCTGGACAGCATTTACAATTTGGACAATATACATAAAGAAAAAAAATCGGGCAGCATACAAAAAAATTTGGAAAGCTTCAAAGCTGTCAAATTGCCAAAACTGTCAAAAAAACTGGACAGCATGTATTCGTATACATTTAGGTGGTTTTCATTCATTCATTCATGCTATAACGCTCACAATATACTAGCCACGCATCAACTTTATAGTTCCACCAAAAACTGGACAGCACACTAGCATACACAATTAAATGATGTCCAAGCATTCTTTCACCTCCCATTAATCATATCACACCAAATAACCATCAAGTTCATACTTCCAATGCAACATGAATTTAGGCTATATACATAAACTTCAATTCGACCAACATACTACATATATGTATAATGTGATTTCCATCCATTCCTTCACACTACAAGGGTCACCATACACCAACTAGGCCTCAAGTTCATAATTTCAACACAAAATAACATTTATATGCCAATTCGACCCCAACATCATCACATATACCTATAGATGATTTTCAATACTTTCTTCACCCAAAATTGATCTTTTACACCTAACCAAACATCAATTCATAAGTTCCAACACAAGACAACACAGCATAGCATTTATGCCCAAATTTCGGCCAAAAATCCACACATATACATTTCAATCCCCACATTCAATATTTCTTGATTTTTTTCTTTCATTTCAACATACTACAACATACATAGACCCACAAGAACACATAAAACAATGGAAATTGTTGCCTTAATACTCCACCCCTTCAATTGGGTTAGGGTTCCAATTAAGAAGAAAGAAAGGTTTCCTTGCTCCAATAGCTACTTCAAGCTACTAAAAGAACCCAAAATAGAAGATTGGAACATCAAGATGACTTAGAAGAGATGAAAAATAAAATTTGGATTTTTCTTGAGCAAGCCGAGAGCTTGCTTGTTGCTCTTCACTTGAGGGAGTCTTTATTTTTTGCTAAGTGTTGGAGTCTTGAAAATCATTTCAAGACAAAGCCAACATACATATAAAAACAAAGAAATCTTAGTCAAAAGAATGGTCCACTACCACTTGGACCAATAAAAACATAACACCATACAAGCACTTGAAAAAAAATCTGCAAGAAGTCAAGTCTTACAAAAATCTATTTTGGTCCTCGAACTTTTCAAAAATGACACTTTGGTCCTAATTTTTTTTCTAATTTTTCACTTTAATCCCAAATTTCTGTAATTGTTCCAATACACAAAAATACGGGTTCTAACACCTATCCTGAAATCTCCACTAATCTTTGGGAAGCCAGAACCAACCCAATTAATTAAGCCGAGTTCTGAGTTAATTTGGTAGTTCAGCCAGGTAAATTTAACGTCAAATGACTTTTTGGATAACACATCATAAATTAGACTATAATAGCCTGACATACAATCATCGGTGTCATTATCAGCCTAGACTTCACTACCATTAAAAGATTTTTTTATTTTATTCTCATCAAAATTATGGAAGACGAAATTAGGAACAATCATTGACTTATAATCTTATGTTTCTAAATCAATAGGAGAACTAGACTGGTGAGTTTTTCTGCTCGTATAACATTTGTAATCTGCTAGAGCATCATAGTAGTTTTATCCCATCTCAGATCTTTTTTTATAACTTTAGGAGAAATTTGTTTCATTTTTTCCACATCTTTTTCATTCTTAGATGAAGTTCGAGAAGCAGCTGATGCAACTGATGTATAGCTCTATGCAACAAGGCAGAAAAAGTTGTCTATCTTTAGTACTCCTGTTGATTTAGAACCAGAAGCTAAGTCAATGACTATTCCTAAATCTGACTTCCATAGGTGTGACGAGGATAGAATGAACAAATATTTTGATGGAAATCAAGTCTGGGCTGCATATGACGATGATGATTGCATGCCTCGCAATTATGCTCTGATTCACAATATGATATCTGCAAAGTCATTTAAAGTGAAATGCAGTCGGTTGATCTCTAAAATAATTCTTAACTAACCCCAAATAATTGGGTTGGTTCAGGCTTCCTCAAGTCCAGTGGAGATTTTAGGATAGGCAAGCGTAATCTCAATAAGATTCTTAATTCTTTCTCCCACAAGGTCAAGTGGGTGAAAGGGGCTAAAGGTGTCTTGAATTCTCCACCAAAAGGGAAATATTTGGGCTCTATATAGATATTAGTCTCCTGAATGGAATAAGTTAACTCTGGTGGATACCATATATAGCTAGAGCAATAGCTGACAACTCAAATTGCTGAAGTATAGAGAGGAATCTGACAACCTTACTATGCTCAATATATTGGAAGGAAGATAGGGTGCCCTGGATTTTTGCAAAGGAGGTTGAATTTATAAACAGAATGAGGGAAGGTATCCCTGTGTCACGCCTCGGGAGGGTACCCTTGGCATGGACGAAACTTGAAGAATCATTGTTGATTCCTCAGAAGAACCACCTTGCCTCATCATCACATCATGCTCAACAGAAGAAGAACGCTCAAGAAAAGTTATCTGTTGATATAAATAAGTCTCTTATCATTTCCAATGAAACAAAATTTGGAAAATATATATCGATCGACTATCTGTACTCAATGTCTATGAAACCTCTACCCAATCTAGGAGGTGCCAAGACAAGTCTCCGGCTACCTCAAAAATGAAATACTTATAATACTTAATAAAATAATGAAACAGACTCATTTGAATAACAAAGAAGGCTTACTATATCATGAAATAGATTCTGGACTTAAACAATGTGCTTGTTGAAGACCTCTATCACCTTTTTCTATATTATTAGCGATGTAGGCCCAAATAGATATTACATTTTATATACTGGCATATAAGATGGTTAAGAAAAAAAGTCAGGTGTAGATACAAATAAAAAAAATCAACTCAACAATCCATGACATAACCTGCAAAGTAAAATTACATGACAAGAATTCTCAAGTTATTGATGAACTATTACATGATTTACAAGTCAAGTGATTTCATGATGATTAAGGAATTTCAATCATGTATTAAATTCATAAAAAATATCTATGATGTTAGAAGTGACAAGTTGAGCCCTATTTCAAGATTTTATCCTCTTGTGAGCTATTCATGTCAAGTTGAGGGATCAAGCATGATTATTACTTTACCCTCATGTTCAAGTTCAAGCTAAGTTCACTAGAAGAGGTCAAGAATGTGATTGAGCTACTCATGTCACGTTATCATGTCTCTTACAAGTTATGCATGTTATTATTGAATTTATGATTATTTCAAGTATTCTGTGGGATTAGACTTAGCACCAAATGGTGGGTTCATGACACTTGTTCAAAATTATGCAACTCAAGAGTATAACAAGAAGAGTAAAAATCAAGTCAAATCAACCCACCAATATTATAGTAAAAACCTTATTTAGAGTACCTTGAAATTCATCTCAAAATTCACAATAGTTCATACTTTTCATAGTTCACATCATGTATAACTTTAATAGATATAAATCAACTTATGGTATGAGATTAAAATAGGTATTCATGTATAATCAATCAATAGTTGATAAACCTACACATAATTTACATTCATAATAAGAGATGCCCATAAGTAATACAACTTGAAATCTTGCAATTTTCATAAAAAGAGAAGGTTCGACTCCATGGGTTAAAGGATCCATGGATGAAGACCCACATAACTTAAACTTGGATTTTTCTTGAAATTGACTTCAGCAAGACTTGAGACTTGATCCTAGAAATCTAAAGAGAGCTCTTGAAATTGTTTAGATTGAATGGAGGGTTTGATAGTGTATGGAGAGGGTTTAGAGAGTGTTTTCTTTAGAGCTGAAAGGTGAAAAATGGCTAAGTATAGAGGTTTTTCATGTTTAAATGGGCATTGAGTCATTACCCAAATGCCCCTGGATGAAACAAGAAATTGAGTAAAAACTTACACTGGTCCGCATCTAGTTCGCGATACAGACCCATCGTGGAGACAATTTTGTATTGATCCGCGCCTGGTGGCAGATGCCCACTTAAAATCAAAAAATTAGTGAAAATTATTTTTTGCTATGGGTCTTCAAAAATCTGGGTTTTACCCATGTCCCACTCAATTTTGCCCCTCGATCAAGAATATGAAGCCAAATTTTTAAAGTCACACACAGTTTTTCAGATATATGGAAATTACGATTATGGGGCTTTCCGAAGCACATGAGAGGTGTTTGAATATCTCCTCCTTGGGAACATTCATATCCAAATGTCAAAGAAACATGTGTAAGAGAAATAATTATGAAGCTTTCAGCCCGACAAAAATGCAGTAAATGCACTTAAACATTATTTTCAAAAAGTGGTTGATTCCTCCAAAGGACCTTGACAGATGCTACATCTTTGTTCCTCAACCTCTTCAGTTGCCTATCTAATATCTTTACCAAGACATCCTCATAGGTCAAGTTATCTTCCACAACATCCACAACTTCTAAGGGCACTATAGTACTTGGGTCACCAATAAATTTCCTCAACATAGACATATGGAAGACCGAATGAACCATATTTATATGCATAGATAACTCCAATTCATAGGCAACCTTACCAATTCTTCTTAAAATTCTATAAGGCCCCACAAACCTTAGGCTCAATTTCCCTTTCTCGTCAAACAGGACTACACACTTCATGGGTGAGACCTTTAAGTATATCCAATCACCAACATTAAACTCAAGATCTCTTCTTCTCACATCGAAATAAGACTTTTGTCTACTTTGAGTCATCTTCAATCTCTGCCTTATCAACCTCACCTTCCCCAAAGCTTCCATAACTAAATCTGGGCCTAACAAAGCCATCTCCCCCATATCAAACTACCCAACTGGGGATCTACAACGCCTACCATATAAAGCTTCAAAAGGAGCCATGCCAATACTAGAATAGTAGCTATTATTGTACGTAAACTCAATAAGTGGAAGATGTTTATCCCAACTACCCTTAAACTCCAAATCACAAGCCCTAAGCGTACCTCAAGGGTTTGGATAGTCCTTTCGGCTTGGCCATCCGTTTGAGGATGAAAAGTCGTGCTAAGCTTGACCTTGGTACCAAGAATCGTTTGGAAGGATCTCCAAAAACAAGAAGTTAATTGAGCACCACAATTTGAAATGATAGACAAGGTACCCCAATGCAACCTAACCAACTCATGAATATACAACTTGGAATAATCTTCGGCACCATAAGTTGTTTTAAGCTGTAGAAAATGAGCCAACTTTGTCATTCTATCCTAATAAGCCAAATGGAATCAAAGTGTCTCCTAGTCTTTGGCAATCCAACCACAAAATCCATGTTGATCTCTTTCCACTTCCATTTTGGAATTTTTATGTCTTATCTAGGCCACCAGGCCTTTGATGTGCGGCTTTCACTTGTTGGCAATTGTGACAACCAGCTACAAACATGGCAATATCTCTTTATATACCACCCCACTAATACACCTCCCTCAAGTTTACTATTACTAATTTATGGTGCTTCTATAGCTTGATCAACAACTAATTTTTGAAAAATATTTTGTTTGCTAAATTTGTGTTCCTTAAATTTTGGGAAGGCACATACTCCTCATCATCTTCTTTATCATCATCATCCATATCCTCATGATCTTCATGTTCATCAAGATTGATTAGTGGAGTCATGTTAAACTTTTGAACAGGCTCTTTGCCTTTGGATAATATGTTGAAATTATCCAAAGGGAAGAGTCAATTGATAAGTATAGATTAGTCTTTTTTTTATGTATATGTTGAATTCCTTAACTTGTTTGTGTTTAAAATACTTTGATTTCCCTTAGTGAATAAAACATGTACTAACTCTTGTGATCTTTTGTTGAAATATAAGAGTAGTGCTAGATATGCTGCTGAGTCCCCAAAGAAAAATAAAAGTATTGAACCATTGGATAGATTGAATGACTTATAGAACCATTTAACAAATTCGTACAAAAAGGTTTCACTTTGGACAATTCTAACAAATTATCCAAGGCCAAAGAGCATGTTCCAAAGTTCATTAGGACTCCACTAATCAATCTTGATGATTATGAAGATTATGAGGATGTGGACGATGATGATGAAGAAAATGATGAGAAGTATATGACTTCCCCAAAATTTAAGGAACACAATGTTAGAAAATAAAATGTTGTTCAAAAATTAGTTGTTATTCAAGCTATAGATGCATCATCAATTAGTAAAAGTAATAATACTGAGAAAAAAAAAGGACAACATGGAAGAAAGAAAAAAGAAATGAAGAATTCTGCTCCTGCTCCTGCTGGCGGTGGTGGTGATGGTGGAACAAATATTAATGTGGCAAAATTTGGAGTTACTACTGAGGTAACAGGAGGTACAAATAGTGGTAGTACTTGATTACTTAATGAAAGAGTCCATCTCATTTGGTTAAATTTGCTTGCATGTGATAAGCAATGAGTTTAATTCTATCCCTTATATATTTTTTTGGGGTAACACCCCAAAAATTAAAAGGTATAGAATTAAACTCAATGCTTATCATATGTAACCAAACTCAACCAAATGGTATGGACTCTTTCATTTAATACTCTAGAACTACCACTGCTTGTACTTCCTGCTGCCTCAGTAGTAACTCCAACTTGTGCAATATTAATATTTGTTCCACCATAACCATCACCATCAATAGGAGCAAGAGCAGGAGGAGGATTGTTTGTTTCTTTTTTCTTTTTTCCACCTCATCCTTTTATCCCTTTTTCTTTATTAGTATTATTATTATTACTAATTTATGTGCTTCTATAGCTTGAACAACAACTAATTTTTGAACAATATTTTGTTTTCTAAGTTTGTAATCTTTAAATTTTGGGGATGGCATATAGTCCTCTTCATCTTCTTTATCATCATCATCCACATCCCCATGATCTTCATGATCATCAAAATTGATTAGTGGACTCCTATTGAACTTTTGAACAGGATCTTTGGCTTTGGATAATTTGTTGGAATTGTCTAAAGTGTGAGTCAATTGACAACTATAAATTAGTCATTCTTTTATGTATATGTTGAATTCCTTAACTTGTTTGTGTTAAAAATACTTTGAATTCCCTTAGTGAATAAAAAGTGTACTAACAGTGATCTCTTTTTTAAGGATAAGAGTAGTGCTGGATATGCTGTTGAGTCCTCACAGAAAAACAAAAGTATGGAATCATTGGATAGGTTGAATGACTTATGAAAACCATTGAACAAATTGATAACAAAAGGTTTCACTTTGGACAATTTTTTCAAGTTACACCTATTGTCCCAAGTGAAACCTTTGTTTGCCAATTATTCGATGGTTTCCATAAGTCATTCAACCTATCCAATGGTTCAATACTTTTATTTTACTTTGAGGACTCAACAACATATGCAGACTACTCTTATCCTTAAACAAGAGATTATAAGAGTTTAGTACACTTTTTATTTACTAAGGGAATTCAAAGTATTTTAAACACGAACAAGTTAAGGAATTCAACATATACATAAAAAGGACTAATCTATAGTTGTCAATTGACTCTTACTTTGGATAATTCCAATAAATTATCCAAGGCCAAAGAGCATGTTCCAAAGATCATTAGGACTCCACTAATCAATCTTGATGATCATGAGAACGTGGAAGATGATGATGAAGAAAATGATGAGGAGTATATGACTTCCCCAATATTTAAGGAACACAAAGTTACCAAACAAAATGTTGTTCAAAAATCAGTCGGTTTTCACGCTATAGAAGCACCATCAAATTAGTAAAAGTAATAATATTGATAAAAGAAAAGGGAGAAAAGGACAATATGAAAGAAAGAAAAAAGAAACAAAGAATCCTTCTCCTGCTCCTGCAGGTGGTGGTGGTGGTAGTGGAAAAAATATTAATATGGCAAAAGATAGAGTTACTACTAAGGTAGTAGGAGGTACAAGTAGTGGTAGTACTTGAGTAATGAATGAAAGGGTCTATGCTATTTGGTTAAATTTGCTTGCATGTGATAAGCAGTGTTAATTATATCCCATATATATTTTTGTTGGGTAATATTTTTTTTGGCTCCCAGGGATCAGCCTCTCTACCACTATGAGGTAGTAGGAAGTTTTACATATATTCTACCCTCCCCAGACCCCACTTCTAAGATTCCACTGAGTATGTTGTTGTTGGGTAATTTTTTAGTTTGCTCTTTTTTTTTTTTTAGGTATTTTGATAAATTATTTATTTATTAACATTTTCAAAATCTTGAATAGTTTATTATTTGTACTTGTGTTTCTCAATCTTGAATTTTGTTAAATTTTTCTTATGTTATTTCCAAAGCATTTAATAAATCTCATGAAGCCCAAGGTTAATGAGGTGGTCTCCCTATCTTCATGGTCGCTAAAGGTACAATTGCCTGCATTATAAATGCAATTTTTATATTGATGTGACGTACAGGTGCAATACACTACCCTAAACTAGTAATAATATAGATATATTATTATTATTATTATTATTATTATTATTATTATCATCGTCATCATCATCATCATCATCTAAGAACATAGTAGCCAAGGCTCTTTTTTAGGTCCAATTATCTTACCAAATACTGCAATCTCCCTCATTTACTCTCTAAATGATGGTAAGTCCATAGTACACATATATAGGGTAGACAATATCCTATACATATATATGTATTAGATCACACTCTTTGTTGACCTACTATTTCATCTAGATTGTAGACAATAAGCCACTATGATTGGACTAATATATCGTTTCCAAAGGGAGTCAATTGACAACTATAGATTGCTCCATTTTATGTATATATTGAATTCTTTAACTTATTCTTGTTCAAAACACTTTGCATTCCCTTAGTGAATAAAAAGTGTACTAACTCTTGTCATCTCTTGTAGAAGGTTAAGAGTAGTGTTGGATATGTTGCTGAGTCCTCAAAGAAAAATAAAAGTATTGAACCATTGGATGGGAGAATTTACATCTCAAACTTTTGATGACTATAGGGTATCAATTGGGATAAGAATTCAACATCCTATTGCTCATGTTCATACTCAAAATAACTTTGCAGAGTCATTTTTTAAGCACCAACAATTGGTAGCAAGACCACTACTTATGAAGGCAAAATTGCCCACTACTGTTTGAGGTTACACTATCTTACATGTGGCAGCATTTGTTCATCTGAGATTGACTAATTATAATAAATGCTCTCCATCACAGTTAGTATTTAGTCACGAGCCCAACATCGTTCATCTACGAGTCCTTGATTGTGTGATATACGTGCCTGTAGCATCGTCGCAATGTACTAAGATGGACCCTCAATGAAGGTTAGTAATATGTGTTGGGTTTGATTCACCTTCTATTGATTCACTATCTTGAACTGTTAACAGAACACTTATTCACTGCTCGATTTGCATATTGTCGGTTTGATGAAATAACTTTTCCCCAATTAGGGAGAGAGAAGGACCCCAAAAGGGAAATTACATGGAAGGTTTCATTACTATATCATTTTGATCCACATGCCCGCAAATGTGAGCATGAGGTCCAGAAGATCATCCACTTACAGAAGTTAGCAAATCAAATGCCAGATGCATTTACTGATTTGAAATAGATAACTAAATCACATATCCCTGCAGTGAATGTACCTACCCAGATTAATGTCCCTTGGATCATCTACTAGTGTTATAGCTTCTGAATCCCAAACTTGGATCATCTACTAGTGTTATAGCTTCTGAATCCCAAACACATTTCTTAAATATACAACATAAAGTGAGTTCATATAGTCTAGTCACTATTCCACCTGGTGAGAGCTTAAGGTGTATAATAATAACAAACTAAGAAGTTCATATTAATCTCTTTGAGATTCATTTAACCGGGGAGAATAAAAGGAGAATGTTAATGAGTTCCTAATAACTTTTTCTCTATAATGAGTTCTTAATGATTATCCAGATGAAAGCATATATCTAAAATATCACTTTGCTTGCAACAATCCTGTTACGACCCAACCTATGCAGACTGCAAATTGGGATCCTAAAGTGGTGGCCTGCTACTCTGTGCGTCAGTACCTGCGGGCATGAAATGCAGCCCCCAAAGAAACGGGGATCAGTACGAAAGACGTACCGAATATGTAAAGTACGACCGTAAACAAAGGGATAATCTGACCAGAAGCATAAAGGCCCAACTCATACTCAAACGCCAAAAGAATATTTCCTTTCACTTTCAAACATACCAAATGGACGCATATCAGACGGGAACGATGGCAGCCCCCAAGCTTGTGCCATCTCAATGCCTCACACTAGAATGTTCAAATCC
>DF367411.1:9354-19687 GCA_000787875.1 Solanum virginianum | reverse complement strand
CCATAACACTATGTCCAACAATGAATAACTTAACTATCATATATTATGTTTAGATGTTTAACATTTCTTGAAGAAAATAGGAATACACTTAGTCAATTATTAAAAATCTTGAACATACAACTATTTATTTTTATAATATTATTCCCTTAATCCGAAATTTCTAAAAACAAACACATAACTTCCAAATTTCCCAGAAATTGTAGCATTGATTTCAAGTTTGTAATTAGTACAACGCACCAAAGTATGGGTTCTAACACTAATAGTAACTAGCCTACACTACTTCAACCCTCAAAAAGTGAACCAATACCAGCAAAAAGAAGAGTTTAGAACCAGACATCGCATATTTCCTGAAGCACAGGCAGAACATCTATGTAGCCACATGAGAAACTCATTTCTCCTCTTGGCTCTACACAGTACAAGATGTTAGATATGTGGGAAAGTCACACATATTAGGAAAGAGTGGTACTTACAAGGGTAGGACTACAGATGAGGTGATGGGTCTTAGACTCTTCAGATTCTAAACCATTCCTATGGGGACGACACCTGACGGAGAGGAGGAGGAAGTTTTTGGTACAATTTTGAATGAAAGAGGAAAACAGTGGAACTTACCTTTGATAGCTAAACATCGATGCTCTAAACGATGAATATGGAGGATGTTGACCACCCAAAGCAGAAGTATCTTGAGGCTTAAAGAAAGGAAACACAAAAACATCTCCAATAGCAAAAAAGGCAGAACAGGGAGACCTAGATTAGGATACCTAGGTTTTTCAACTTATAGGATGTTTTTAGACTGGGTCTTTTTATTCATTTCATTTTGTATGCTCACAGTGAGCCCAAATGATTTCTTTTTCTTTATCAAATAAAATGGGTCCATGACCCATATTCATTAAAACAAATAAATTATTTACTCTTAGTGGAACCATGACCCAAACTATTTATCTTCTTACTCCACTGGCTTTTTTTTATTTTGCCCTAACGTGATGTTGACATTAGCATAAATACTATAAAATATGCTCTGACGGTATATATATACCATATTAGTATCATATAGAATGAACTCAATTATCCCTATCGATATATTGACACCCGATTGGTATCATATAGGATTATGTTTTTCTTTAAGAAATAAATTTTTAAAAAAATACTAAACTATAAATAGTAGAAAATATATTTGTTGTTATACTCCGTCAGTGTATTTATATCATACTACAATACAATGCAAGAAACATACCTGAAGTGTAAGCTTTTATCGTACATAGATGAGTAAAGCGTTTAGTGAAAATTGATTTTTATCTCCATGCTCTAATCTACACTGCTAGCGGCACCGTTTGCTATGAAATTGCGCAGATAATATGTGATAACCCTAATGGATGGAGGGAGAATCATTTTATAGAGGCTGAGACTTAATCTTATACGTTCATCAAGTAATCTATCCAATGGATGAGATTTGTTTCTTCATTAAATATTAATTATGGGCTTTACATTAATTCGGTCGCACATAAATAAGAAAAAAAGTCCATCATTCATTGGCCCAAAGATCAGATAACACTAATATTTAATGACATATTCATTAATTACAAATAAAAATATAACTCATTTGTAATGGCAAACATACATACCATAGTATTACAAGACATTAATATGAGTATGATGGTTATACATAATTCTGCGCTACATATTTTCTTTCATACATCAGACACATGCGAATGTATTACAAATTAATCAATTTAAAATGGCGTAGAAATAATGAGGGTCTGCGCCCAAGACACAACGCGCCTAGGATGTGGACTAACACTGGTTATTTTTATAATTTTTGATGGGAACCTAAAATTTCAAAAATTCGTGAAATTATACTGGTCCATGCCCCTGGCGCGTCGTGGACCAGTGTACGAGTTTTAATAAAATTCTTTTAATTCAAAAAGGGCCTTTTGGTCATTCCTTACCCTATCATATGTCCTAAAAAGTGTTTTTAAAGTCGTTTTAGATCGATTAAGGGTTTCAAAACCCATTCTTCTTAAACTTTTATGCAAGAAAACTTTGAGAGGGGAGACATGAAAGCTCTGAGGATTGAGGGTTTGAGTCCAAGTCTTGTTGAAGATTAGTAGAATCTTCATCCCAAGTATGTAAGGCTAAACTAAAAGTATGGATTGTCCTTCCATGTGACCCATAGATGGTCATAGATGAGTTGAGAACCCATGAGTCCCTACACATGATTCTTGAAGTATTATCTTGGTTAAATTCTTGAATTAATTTCTATGGTATTAATGAGTTTCTCGTATACAATATTATCTTGATGATGTTCTTGATATTGAGTAATTATTTGGATATATGTTCATGCCTTCATTCATATGAACCCTAATTGAATATTATGATTACTTGTATGCATTGTTTTGAAAACTGAGATTTGATGGTCATACTAAACATGTTAATCCCAAAGATTTCTTTAAGTATATTTTTACTGAGTTTCATGAATATAACTGTTGAGTATGAATGATGATTTGAGAGAGTTTTGGTGGTATATAGAGATTATTTGTAAAGCATGAGTTTTTAAGAAAATACTTGACATGTTAATGAGTTTTGATTGAATTCACCATTGAGTCTAAACGATATTTTGATTATATATTGATGATAATGTAAATATACTTTTTCATAATAATTTCATAGATAGATGATATCAGTCATAAAGAAGATTGATTTGATAGACAATTGTGTATCGTTTAGTCTTGGGAGTATTATTGAGCACCGAGTTAGGTGAGCAATGTCACTCCAGAACTGCGCTTGCCAGCATAGGATAGTCGTACAACACGTTCTGGCGACTCATATCCTAAAAGTTGTACAATTCTCTTTGGATCCAAGAGGGAGAGAGAGAGAGAGAGAGAGATACTATGTCCTTTACCGTGGAAAGTTTAGGATGGGTGTGACAACGATATAAATTCATTATGCCCTACCTAACTTAAAGGTGGCGTGATAGGATAGATGTCGATTAACAGAAACTCCCAAGCAACGTTGATTGAGCATGAGATTTCTAACGGAGTCATGTTTTCTTTTCAAATGTATGTTCTAAAGAGCATGATTTACTTTAAGCTTGCATGTTTTACTGAGTTTGTCATGCCCCGGGAAGGTACCCTTGGCGTGGCCGGCACTTAGAGACCATTGCTAGCCCCCGAGAAAACCACTTGGCCTCATCATCAAATCAACTCGACAATAGAAGAATAGTACTCAAATAAAAAAGACATCATGTGAATAAATATACATATATGTACATAACATCAAATAACTCATAGTTTCATATGTATAAATTTGGAATACATAATACTCGACAATCCTCTACTCAATGTTTATAAAACCTCTACTCAACAATCTAGATGGTGCCATGACAGGCTATGAACAACTCAAATCAAAGAAAATAAAAGATACTTAATGATAGTAAAAAAATAAAAAGGCTCCTCCGAGATGCAAGGAGGGCTCACCAACTCTGGAATGTACTAATATAGACTTCAATGGTGCATGGGTTGGAATCCTCTATCTTATGTATCTGTATCATAAAATGATGTAGGCCTAGAATGGATGTCAGTACATGGAATATACTGGTATGTTAAATAGCTCAAGAAAATAAGGCTCGACCCACTCATCTCGACTCAATAACTCATACTCAAGTCAAAACTCATGCTCGACTCATCATATACAAGTTTAAAGTAATTCATGCTTCAAAAATATACTTGGTAAATATCATACTCAATCAATGTAATGTTGCTTGGGAGTTTTTCTTAACCGATATCCTCATCCCACCACCTTAAGTTAGGTGATGCACAACGAATTAGCATCATTGACACGCTCGCCCTTAACTTGCCACAGAAAAGGGCAATCAAATCTCTCTTGGATCCATAATAAATGTCCACTTGCGGGACAAGAGCTGTCAGACTAGCTGTAATAACTATCCTATGCTGGCAACGTAGTTCTATGGGTTAAAGTAGAAGTATACTCGCTCCTCACTTGGTGCTCGATACTTCACCCAAGACTAAAACATGCTCAATTCATCAATTAAGTCATTATTGACTCATCATCATTATAACTCAACTCATTATCATTATCTCATCATCATCTTCAATAAATATATTTTGAAAAATATGTATTTGCATTATCATCAATGTGTACTCAAAAAGTCATTTAAACTCAATGCTCAATTTCATCAAAAACTCTTGCTCATGTAGACTTAGTAAATTATGCTCAAAACTCAACTTAACATACTCAACTGAAATCTTCAAAAACCAATCTCAACTCAAAATATGCATGGATTTTTCAAAAATCATGAAATCTAAAGTTCATGCTATAAAGTATAAAACTATAGCACAATACCATATTGAAAGTATATGATGCAATAAAACTTCATAAAACATCAAGAGAATTCACAATAAGTACATAATCTCAATACTTAGATAATATAATTTCTCAGATCTCAACTTTTTTACTAAACCTTGACTCAAGGAGTTGAAGGGGCGTGTGAGGAATAAAATATCACACTTCAGTGAGCCTTACATACCTGGAGTTTGAAGAAGCAAACAAAATTTGCAGTTGAACCAAGAACTTTGCTCCTCTTTCCCTTCTCTTTCTCTCTTCCTTCTCCCCAAGAAAACCTTAAGTGAAGAATGGGGGAAAATGTGGCTAAGAGTCTGTTTTTAGGACTTATATTTAGTCCACAATGGTTGAGGGTTAAAGAGAAATGGGTGGGAATTAACAAAAATAACCTTTTTCAAAAGCTGTCAAAATCCCATTACGGGCCCCATTATGCCCCGTACACTATACTACGACTGGTAGGACCCCTCTCGTAACCCTTTGGCATAATTTTAGAGTTTTTGAAAGTTCCCACCAGCCCACACTATGACTCGTACCCCGACCTACGACTCATAACAAAGGTTTTGTAGTGCAACTCTACACTGGTAGTTTTCAGTAAAATGGTCATAACTTTTGACTTCGAACTCAGAATAAGGTGAAACTAGTTGCATTGGAAAGAGAATTCAAAGAGATTTCATTTGGTATGTTATAAATCATCTAGTTATTTGTGTGGTAAAAGTTATGTTCATTTAAAAATAACCCTTGCATAATCCAACACTAAAAACTCGATTGATAAGAAAGTCTTGAACTCGTCTAAGTACTAGAGGTCTCTTATGACTCTAAAACACTTCCCACATCTAGGAATGAGGCTTAAAGCATAGGTACATATGAGGATAGAATTATGGGGTATCACATGTTGAGATGAGTTGAGCCTTTTTAAGTTGAGTTGATGTTATTGCCATATTATTCTACTTGTTTCGGTTTCATTCAACTATTTTACATACCAGTACATTCCACGTACTAATTCCACTCTAGTGCTACATCATTTTATGATGTTGATTCACAAGATCGAGATCATCAACAGGCGCATCATTGAAGATCTTTGGACGTTCAGCGGATTGGTGAGCCTCCCTTACTTTGGAGGATCCATTCTATTATTTCATCTTGCTTTAGAGTTAGATATGGATTAGCTTTTTATTGATTGAGGTTGTCATAGGTCTATCATTGGCAACACCTACTAGTGATAGAGGCTTCATAGACTAGAGTCGGATTGTTGATTGATAATACTATGAGCTAGTTCTTTTCTACTAGCCTTTTATTTATAATATTATTTTGAAATTAGATGAGATGTGCCCATTTAATTCTTTATTATGTCTTCCATGGATAGTAGATGTTAGAACCCGTATTTTATATATTAGAGCAATTAGAAAAATTTAGAACCAAAGGTGGAATTAATTGGAAGTTGCATTTTTAGTTGTTACCGGAGCCAAAGTTTGACTTTGGTCAACATTTGGGGTTCGGAAGCTCGAATTGGAATTATGAAAATTTCAGCAGTTTCGTATGGTCAAACTAACGCTAGAAATAGTTTCGCTACAATTTTTAGAGCTTCTGAGAATATTTTGAGTTTTTGAGTCCGAAACTAGCTTAAATGGATTTTCTCAGATTTTGGGTCAAGGAGGCCTCAATTGCAAATTTTGATATTTCTATTGGATCCGAAATGTTGAGTTTGGGCTAGGAGGACCTTTTGTTCAGTTTCGGGGCTTTTGTGTGATTTGACCTACCGATAGTATTTGAGATTAAGAAGTGGGGCTCATATCAATATAAAATAATCTCCGTTGGATATTTTGACTGCACCATTGAGTCCAGAATGCTGTTTATGATAAGATTGCATATATGTATTGTATTTTTTGGACTTTGGATGAGGTCGGAATATCGAAATTAAGTTTGAGCAGTGGGGAAAAATTAAAAGGTGAGGCTACGTGGCCCAATAGGATGCTGCCATATGGAAGGTACAATTTGAATTTGCCTATTTTGGCAGAACATTGTCAGCTTCTTCATTCCTTTTCCCAAAACTTCAAGCTTGAATTCTCCCTCATTTTTGGTCCGATTGGAGTGACTCAAAAGGCTAACTTGTATAATTTTTTAAGGAGAACAATATGGGAGCTTCAGAAACTGATTTTGGTGCGTCGTTTGAGGTAAAAATCATTGATTATTGCTGCATTTTTTAATATGTTTCAAAAATTTTAACTTGCGATTTCTTCCTCATATTAGCTCTATTTTTTAAATGATTTTTGCTACTGAATTCCTTATTACTTGGAGAACGTTTTCGTATAAAATTTCCAGATTCAGACAATGTTTTTTTATGATAAAATTTTTGGACCATTTTACCTTTTTGCCCGAATTAAGTGATTTTGGTGTCGTTGGATTCATTATATAATTATGATGCTATATTTGAATAAAAGCTGTCAAAATCCCATTACCAATACTCCTTCCAAGACTAAATTATGCTAATAGAAATTAGCTCAACTCATCACTTCGACTCATCTTAGACAAGTCAACTTAGTTCGTAAATTGGAGTGTTGTTATAATTATTACGGGCCGATTTGGAGGTTATTGCATATCTAATGAAATTTGGATAAGAATGAGAATAGCATTGTTAGAATGTCCTTAAATATTATTGGTATGGATTCGGGTTAATATTTGAGTGTATAAGAATTGATATTGGCTTAAAGGTAAGCTGTTGAATCGAATTTATCTGCTGAATTTAGGTTAGTATTTGAATGTATAAGCATTGATATTGGCTTAACGATAAGCCATTGAATCGAATTTTTGGATGTTGTTGAATAATGAAAAAGAGAGTTATTATTGTTATATTGCTTTTCAGATTGGCTGTTGTTGTTGTTGTTGGTTGATTTGGACGACTTGAATTCTCGAGGTGGCGTATTTTCAGGGAAAGTGCTGCCCAAATTTATGTAGAATTAAGGGCAAAGTTGGAAATTAATGGCCAAAAAGTCTTTAGCTAATGTTTGGCATTTTATGACTTATTTGTAGACTTTGGGCAGTCCGAAGCACAAGTTGAATTTGACTTGCGTCTGGATTGTATTGGAGAGCGTTTGAGGTATGTAAAGCAACCTTTCCTTTGGCATATCTTAGTTAAAAATAGGCCATGATACGAGTCTCGAGAGAACTCTATTCACCCAATCCGAGTATGTGTATGATCTGTATTTGTTCCTTAGCATTCTTATGTTAATTAGTCATAATATTGACTCCTATGTCTTGGAAATTTATAAGTTGCAAGAATATGTGAAATTTGATTAGTTTTGAAAGAATTTATTCTTTAACTATGTTTAAAACTATAAACATCCGTAATTTTTGATGGAAAGCTCAGATTGCTTCAAAAATAGTTTTGAAATGCCTCGTAGGAGTTTGTATGATCTAGGTTGGATATGTTCTTCATAAGTTGGGCTAGTTTAGGTCTCCACTGTTTATGGGTCCTGCGACGCCCTTTTATGCCATTTTAATTTTTGAAAGAATATATAATAATTATTATTCGAATTTTAGATATGACTATTTTACTTATCTTTTGGATTTATGATAATGATTTTATGCATATGATTAATCATTACTCTACTCGTGCCTACTATAATATCGTTCACCAGTTCTCGAGCCGGTTGGTTATCGTGCGTATTAAGATATATTCCGATGTTATGCTGCGTTCAGCGGGCCGAGCTTCGTCCAAGGGCTGGATTCCACTTAGATTGGTGTTATGCTGTGATTGGGCTTTCTGTTGTGTTTGTCAATGAATATAGGGACGATGATATGTAACGCTTGGATCACTTGCGCTTTCTGTTATATTTGAGTGAGTACGGGAATGGCGATACGTAACGCCTGGCTCACCTATGCTATATCTGTGATGTGATATGTGACGGGGATTCGAAGATTTGAAACTTTCTGGTGTATGCTGTGGTATGGTGCCATTGACGGGCAGGCGACCATCGTTCCTGTGCGCTAGGCATCATTTGTATTTTGAAAGTAAATATTTTAATATTTTTGATATACATTTGCTTTCCATACTTTTGTTTCGATTATCACTCAGATTTATGTTCTGTATCCCCTGCTTTACATATTCAGTACGTATTTCGTATTGAACCCCTTCTTCGGGGGCTGCGTTTCATGCCCGCAGGTACTGATGTACAACTTGGTGATCCTCCTGTATTTCGTATTAACCCCCTTCTTCGGGGGCTGCGTTTCACGCCCGTAGGTATTGGTGTACAGTTTGGTGATCCTCCAGCTTAGGACACCCTTCTGCCATTTCGGAGCCTAATTTTGGTATATATGTATATTTTCGTTCATTGCATTACGTATATCTGTTCAGGGGTACGACGGGGCCCTGTCCCGTCCTATAATTCTGTCAGTCTGTTTAGAGGTCTGTGGATGTATATATGTGTGGGTTGTGCTCAGTCCGTACAATTAGATGTGTATGATATGTATGTTGAGCGGTTTTGCCCGCCACGGTGGCCTTGTCGGCCCGTATATATATATATATGATGATACCCAGTTGATATGATTAGATCTGTATGATGTGTATGTTGAGCGGCTTTACCCGCCATGGCAGCCTTGTCGGCCCGTATATGTTTATATGATGTTCTCTTGGCTCTGCGTTACGTTTCCTGGTATTTTCTGAGTACAGGATTATTTAAAGAAAACTCTGCAAAATTTTTTTTTGTAAATATAAGTCAGCTGTTGGTAATTCGGCGTTATGGTTGCGTTTGGGGGCCCCATTCGGGCCCTAGTCATGGGCCACGGGGTTGGGTCGTGACAATAGAATGTATCAATGAATGAATGTGATGAGGTCAAGTGGTTTGCTTGGGGACTAACAATAGTTTCTGAGTGTCGGTTACGTCTAGGGAACCCTCTCGGGGTGTGACAATAAATATATAATAAAAAATCCAATGTTCTAGAGTGTTATGGAAATTTTTTATTGTTATTTTTTGAAAGAATAACTGTAAGAATCTAATTTTTTTTATTTTGTTATGAGTTAATAGTTATAAGCTCCATTTAGCTTAATATTCTTGTTTTTTTTATAGTTTTGGTCGAGATAATAACGAAAATGTAATTTCATACTAACAAAAAATTTGTCACGCCCTGAGAGGGTACCCTAGACATGACTGGCACTAGGAGACTACTGCTAGTACCCAAGCAGACCACCTAGTCTCATTGCCTTCATTCAGTCAATTCAATAGCGAAAGAAAATAGAGTAATCATAATAGTACAATCTTATATGTGGGGTCAATACTATCAATCTCAATATATCATAGAGGAAATAGAATATCCAACAAAAGTCTCAATATAAAGAAGAAAGAGGGAAAGAACCCTATCACGACCCAACCTATGGGCCGTGACTGGTACCCGATTGGGGCACTCGGACAACATTACTAAGCCAAACTCAACATGTGATTACTATTCAATTTACAAAAACTTTTGGCAGAGTTTCTTCTGTTTTAATGACTAACCACCTGAAATCAAAAGAAGTTCCAACAGACAGAATAGACAGATCAATATACATATCCATATATGTGCGGGCCGCTAAGGTCACCGCTGCGGTTAAACCGCCCAACAAACACAACATGCAAACATAATATCCAAACTGACAGACATGTTTCCAACTCTCAGCATACAGACATAATATACAAACTGCCTGACATAACCCATACTCACAGGAGTCCACAGACCTCTATGCAAACATACTGACAAAAGAGATGGGACAGGGCCCCGTCATACCCAAAATAGATATAATACAAAGTAACCAATACTAGTTATACAAAAAGTAGCTCAGAAAGAAAGGAGCTCTTCAGACTGCAAGCTGGGATCCTACAGTGGTGGCCTGCTACTCTGTGCGTCTATATCTGCGGGCATGAAAAGCAGCCCCTGAAGGAAGGGGGTCAGTACTAAATATGTACCGAATATGTAAAGCAGGAAGTACAAACTGTATACAAGAGTA
>DF367412.1:0-11950 GCA_000787875.1 Solanum virginianum | reverse complement strand
TGGAAGATTGGGCCTGCTAAGTCCAATCTCCCCCTTTCTAGTATATTTATTTATGTTGTTTGTGATATGTGACACTAACTTATTACATTTATTTGTATTATTATTTGTTATTAATCTAATTATTTCCCTCATTGGCTTCATTTATGTTAATTTTCACCTTAATGATTTTTGTTTTAACGTTAGAATTATTTGAACAAAATCAGACTTTTGTGGAAGCTCTTTCAAAATAAGTCAAGTTTAGTCAATTTCCTTTCAAATTAGTCCAATTTCAAATTTAGCTAACTTCTTTCGAAATTAGTTAATCCTTTCAAATTTAGTCAATTTCTTTCAAAATTAGCAAATTCTTTCAAACTTAGTTAAATTGCTTTCATACTTCGTTAATTTTTTTTTCAAACTTAATCACTTTTTTTCAAAATTAGTCAATTTTTTCCAAAGTCAGTCAAATCTTTAAAGGATAGTCAACTTTCTAATCGTCGGTCAAGTGCAAGTTAGCGGCCATTTTGAGTAATTAATTTCTTCTCAAAATGAAAATTGAACCCGAACCCTTTCTTTGGTAATTAAAAAGTTTTTTTTGTTAGGTCTTTTTAAATGTTTTATTGGTTTTCTAATTATCCTTAAAATTAGGTGGCGATTCTGTTCAATTTTTCGGTAATTTAATTTGTATGTAAATTAATTAAGTATTAAATCAGATTTTCAAAAGTCAAAGTTATTTTTTCGAATTAACAAGTAAAATAAATTTTGAATCCCTTGGCCACTTTGAACACAACCATGACGATCAATATTGAGTTCATAGATATAGTAGAAACATGAAAAAAAAATATAGAACACGTGAATTGAGATCAAAATCGAGCCCAAGATATATTTTCAAATATCACTAAATAATCAACTCGTTTTCAAAGTTGCTTCACTTTGAGGAGTTTTAATTAGATGAGTTGGGTTATTATATGCAATTTAGAACATTTTGATCAAATTAGTTTTGTCCTAAATTATAATGGATATTTATTTTGTACATATTTTATAAATTGGAAGGTCAAGTCTAAAATGGTTCATGCCCCTAATTATCTTAATAATTAACACATAGATATGAGAATTTTTTATTTCTTTTTACTAATTTTCCCTTCTTAGGAGCAACTTTCATGGCGGACAAGCTGTGGAAAGTAAAATTAAAATAGTTCAAATATGGCGGACATGTTTCAGTGAGGAGGTGTGAAAGGATGATTATAGTAAATATAAAGAGGTGTGTTGAAAAGATTTTGGTGAGAGATGATTCACTTACAACTTGTAAAATTATAAGATATCACTTAAATAATAGACAAAAAAATATAAAAACCTAAAATTACCCGAAAAGATTAGAAGATAGTAAACCACTTAAATTAGGACCAACCATCTATATAGTAGACAAATTTGTACTTGGCAAAATATCTTTTAGCCAACCAATTGCACCATACACATTTCCATCATACATAAGGGAGGTTGCAACAATAATTGCAGTAAAAGCCACATACTATTTAAAAAAACAGCACAACAAACAAAAAACATGGAAATCATGTGCACAACACAACAAAAACGACACCAACGGCGAAAGCACTCTGCTGGGCCGATATTGATATTGAGAGACGAAAGTTAGGGAAGCGAATGAGATTAGATACCCCAATAGTCCTAGCCACTCAAAACCTATAGTATTCGTCTTGGAGTCAGCGTTTGATTCATTTCAATTCTTACTTTATTAAATACCTTCATTTTAATATGTTTATTTATGTTTATTTGTCCATTATATTAAAAGTAAATATTTAATAATTTAACATAAAACGGTTAGTTTACAATTCTGTATGTTTGTAATTTCTAAAATTTGACAATTTTTCTAATATTTATGAGATTTCAAGCTTAAATTTCTCACAAATACTGAATAATTTTTTTCGCATTAATTTTACTTTTTGTATTGATGTGGTGAGAGATATCTATGAAAAGACCAATACGATGCTTATGATTCTATCTGATTTGATAATTTCAGTTTGAACTCTAAATATATAGCATAAAATGTATTAAAAATATATAATTTATCAATTTAAAACTAAATAATTTAAAAAAAGACTTAAAATTTAAAAATGCATAAATTTTAAATTCTCGTAAAAACTAGTCCATAAAACAAACAACCAAACAAACGGAAACATGAATCATGTGCACGACATTGGAAAGCGAAAACTAATCGTTACGTTAACAAAATCATAATTGACACTCATCTTTTGTGGCCAAAAAGCTTCTTTTTTTTCCATATTTAACCAAAATTAAAGAAAAAAAGTGAAAAAAATTCAATCTTTATATACCCCTTGTCTTCAGTTTTTAATCAACTTCATAAAAATTCCCTCCAAGAAAATGTTAAATCTCATGTGGGGTTATCTGGTTCTTTGTTTATTTTTCATTTCTGGTAGTTTTTCTGTAACCCCAAATGAACAAAAAGAACTGGACAGAGTTTCTAACCTTCCTGGTCAAGGGTTTAATGTGAACTTTGCACATTATGCTGGATATGTTAATGTAAATGAGGAATCTGAAAGAGCTCTTTTTTATTGGTTTTTTGAAGCTGTTGATGATCCATCTTCAAAGCCTCTTGTTCTTTGGCTCAATGGAGGTTTTGTAACTTATCCTAAAGTTTTACCCTTTCTTTTGTTTCATTGCATTTAAGTATCTTAGTTTGAATTGGCATGGAATTTAAGAAATTAGACTTTTGAAATCTTGTGGTGTTATTTGTAAGAATGTTGGAATTGGAAAAAGACAAATCTTTTTGGGAGGTATGAAGAAAAAGGAAAGGTAAGGCACCCTGGCGGAGGCAGGATTTTAATTAAGGGGACACAAACTAGTCTACGGAGTTCAACATCTATTATATACTCATAAAAAATTATCTTAACCATGCATAAATAGTATGATTTTTCGCAAAGGGGTTGTGATGAACTTCCTGACAGTATGGTGGCTCCGGCCGGTAAGGCACTATAGTTGGGATGGAGGGGAGGGAGTACATTTTCTTGTTCTCTTGTAGCTTATGTTAGGTTGGTTTTTTGTTGTTTCATCGATTCTTTTGTTGTATATAGCAAAAGTTGAAGAGCAGAGGTGGAATTACTAGGTTGAAGAAAGAGGGGATTTTGTTGAAAAATTATGATGTGCTAATAGGAAAACAAGAAATTCGTTTTTCGGTTATATAGAAGGTGTTTGTTAGAGTTGGTTAGAGTCCCACATTGGTTGGGGAATGAACCGGTGATTTGCTAGCTTTTGGGGTTGAGCTAGTTTCACGTGCCATATCTTTATAATCAGAGCGAGGTCCATGCAGTTGAGCTTGGGAGTGTTTGAGTGGGTTAGAGTCTTAGATTGGTTGGGTAACGGACTGGTGGTTTGTTTATATGGACTGGGACAATTTTTTCCATTCAAGATCTAGCTTTTGGATTTGAGTTAGGTCCAAGTGGCATATCTTTACAATTGGCATTCTTGTTACATTTTCTTATTCTCCTTTAAGTTGTGTTAGGTTGGTTTTTGTTGTTTCACTGAGTCTTTTTGTTGTATATAACAAATATTGAAGAGTAGTGGGGGAACGAAGTTGAAGAAAGAGGGGATTTTTTTGAAAAATTATAATGTGCTAACAGGACTATAAAGAATTTGCTTTCGGGTTACTTATAAGCTGTTGAATCCTCTTGACATAAGAGAAAATTCTAGTGCAGTGTCAAAAGGGTTGAAAGATTGCTACTTTTGAATCCCCTTATGTAAATTCCTGGCTCCGTCAGTGTTGAAGAGGTATCAATTCCTATATGGTTGAAGTGGGATGATCATTTTCCTCTGACAAAGATTTATTAAAAGAGTATTTCTTCGTTGCTTAATGTGATTGATTGTGCCAATGATTTATTTATTACTGATTATGGGTTCTTACAGGGCCAGGATGTTCGTCGATTGCCTTTGGGTTAGCTGAGGAAGTTGGACCCTTTCATATTGAGAAAGACGGGAAGACCCTCTATTGGAATCCTTACTCTTGGAACTTAGGTATGTTCTGCAATGCCCCTTCTTTTTGCTATAAAAACTTATGCTACTGTTGAGGGATTTTTCTTATCTAAGCATGCTCGTCAAAGTGTCCTTTTTTATGAGATGTATAATATATGCTTACACATTCATTAGCCCACTTCATGGCATTCACTTCAGTGTGTCTAACCTTAAGAAGAAAACTTTATCAGTGTCAAAACGTAGAATGTAAGTGATGGGCAAACTTTATCGTTGTTCTTAGATTTCACATGTGGTTGTAATGGTTCAAAATTAATTTCGATTTGGAGAGGAAGCTTAAATTATGTCATTGGAGAATCAAGGCTTATTGTGTTCGCTTTGGTATCTTCTTGATTGATGTGATATAAAGAGATTATTTCTATGGTTATGTTTGATTCTTGTAATGGTTCTATGTGTAAATTTTAAGGGAAAGGAGTTATATATTTTTTTTGAGGGGTGGAGGGGGCGACCACGAGTATCAACTTCTTTTAGCCAGTACTGCTGTCTATATCATTGTCTTCTCAAAGAAGGATAAATGGATTTTACTCTTATTGTATTAGGAAAATGATGTCATTAGGCATTCACGGAGCATGATTTCACTTTCAAGTCAGATTAGTTTATATACAGATTCGTTGACCTCAAATTTTACCTTTCCGGACTTAAGTAGTTATAAGAAGCCAGTGTTTCTTCAACCAATAGAGGTTAACAAACACTAAATTTGCATGATCACAGTAAGGATTAAGTCAGTCAGCCTATCATGTAGCAATTCACCAGATATTCCGTATCTGCGCTACATTTTTACTCCAAGAGACGTTGCTTCTGCAGTGTGTATACATTTGGACATAATTCTCTGAAGCATTTTTTTAGGAACTTATCAGGATGGAGTCTGACTCAAATATCTGTTTCTGCAGCTGCAAATGTGTTATTTCTCGATTCGCCTGTTGGAGTTGGTTTTTCCTATTCAAACACTTCATCTGATCATCTCAACAATGGTGACGTTCGGACAGGTAGTAGTTTGATCTTTTGAATGTTTTTCTTTAGGTTATTGTCTGTATATTTCTGCAAACACGTATTAAATTTTCTTCAATTGTTGAATTACAGCTGCAGACTCCCTGGCATTCTTACTGGAGTGGCTTGAACGATTTCCGGAATATAAGGGAAGAGATTTTTATCTTTCCGGAGAGAGCTATGCTGGTAAATTTTTTTTTCTAAGCTGGAAATTTCTATTTCCATTTTCTGGTTAGCTGTATTTAGTAATATATGATTAGATACCCTAGGGAATTGATGGTGACCAAATTTATCGGGTGCATCATGGCAAAACAAGTAGCTGGTCATCAAGATGAAAATACATGTCTATTATGCTTACGGAGGAACTCCATAAGCATTCCAGGAATTCGATTATTTGTATATATTATTTCATAGATGAAGTTATAAAGATCCTTTAGTACCTAATAACTCACTAATTGATGTCATTTGCTCGATGCTATAATTGACACTACAGATTCATGCCCTGGTTTGTCTCACTTGCCTAAAGGGTTGATAGAAAGTTTACGAAGCCTAGTTCAAACAGCTAAGTAATACAACTTACTGAACGCCAACTCTTGGGCATTGCAATTGATCAGGCTTAACAATTTTGATCAAAACAACTTGCCTACTTGCAGTGATGAAATATACAACACTTGGAAGGATTCTCCCAAGACAGTGCTGGACGTCTATCAGGAATTGATAGAGTCAGTTTAGTTAAAGCCTAGTGGTAAACATTAAGGTTGGAGTGGTTGATGGATTCTTGTTGAAGCAGTTATTGATGAATGTGCGTGACAGTAAAGCATATATGACGTTTAGAGGAAGTACTCATTAATCACAATAGAAGTAGTTGGGATACAAAAACATTTAATCAAGATAGCAATCCTTTTCCTTTTCATATTGAAGAATATTGTCCCATGATTTTGCCAATCGAATCATGAGAGAGAGAGAACAATAAAACGTATTCAGTAGAAATATTTCACATTTCTACCAAATGGATTGGGAACTTAAAGAAGGAATACTATATGCTTATCCGAAGTCATTTAATCTTCAACTGACATTATGTTATTTGCTAACAAGATTGTGCTATTAACGAACTTTGATAGGATTTTATTTAAGAAACATTGTTTCCTTGAAAAAATCTGGTTCTTTCTGTTTGTTATCTTGGTAGCTCAATTCAATTACTGAAACAACTGTGGTTTACTTATTCCTGGTTGTGGACCAGGGCATTATGTTCCTCAGCTAAGTCAAGCTATTGTGAGGTACAACCATGGTGTACAGAAGCAAGTGATCAACTTGAAAGGTTTCCTGGTATGCATGCTTGTTTCTCAACCAAATGCTCACACACATATAAGATTATCAAAGACGAAACATTTGCATTTGTGTAGTTCAGTACTAACACTAGGTAATGAGCATTGCAGGTTGGAAATGCTTTGACTGATGACTATCATGATCACTTAGGACTATTTCAATTCATGTGGTCAGCCGGAATTATTTCTGACCAAACATACAAGCAGGCAAATGCTTTGTGCGACCACGAATCATTTCTAAAACCCTCAGAGCAGTGTAATAAGATTCTGGATCAGGTTAATGAAGAAATGGGAAATATTGATAGCTACAGCATCTTCACTCCAGCATGCACAGCCAAGTTTAGTATACTAAACCACTTTCTCAAAAGGAGCAATGTAAGTGACTGGAACTTTACTCTTGCATTAACTTCAGTTATAAAAGTTTTGACTCTATTCACGTGATGTTCGTTGTCTGAGTAGTAAGTATGCATGGTTATTTGGTGTGATAATGGTCAAAATCATACTTTCTTCTATTTATTTCCATTTTCCTGTAGGATGATTGAGATGCTATCAACATGCGATGATTTTAGTATATATCTGTTAAAATTTGATTGAAAATATAATTCTAAATGCGTTATTATCAGCTAGTCTGAGTAGAACAGGAGATAAAAATGTTGAAAAAAGCTTTACCGATCACTATTTTGATCATTGATAAAAGTTTATGCCTTTAAATAGAGTGTGGGCCATCTCAGAAGAAGCTATGATCCATGTACGGAGCAGCACTCAAAGGTCTACTTCAATCTTCCTGAAGTTCAGGATGCTCTTCATGTTCACAAGAGAAACTCATCATTCAAATGGGAAACTTGCAGGTACTTTCCTTCTCTTCCAACACCTGCTCACAGAAATTAGCAGCAACCTCGCTATTTCTTCTCTTCTTCAGCAGCAAGTTACACTTTCGTTGAGTTTCTCTCTTTATTCCCTCTTTTCTTTCATTTCCATCTCCATACATACAACAACAACATACCCAGTGGAATCCCACAAGTGGGGTCTGAGGAGGGTAGAATGTACGCAGACCTTACCACTACCTCATAGAGGTAGAGAGACTGTTTCCTTGGAACCCTCGTCTCCATACATAATAAAATAAAAACTAGAAGAGGATAACAAGTGTAAATGGATGGCCAACCCAGGGTGTGACCCAGTGGTCAATGAAGTGGGTTGAGAATCATGAGGTCTCCGTTTCAAATCCTAGCGAAGGCAAAACCACTAGGTGATTTCTTCCCACCTATCCAAGCTTTGCTGGATAGAATCTTTTGGTACCTGTGCTGGTGGGAGTTAGTAGGTACCTCAAGGTATTAGTTGAGGAGCGCGCTTGCTGACTAGGCACCATGTTATTTAAAAAAGTGTAAATGACCGGTGGTTTGAAAAGTTGAGGGCTGCTTGCCTTCTAAAAGAAAGAAAAAAGTAAAAGACCATGGGGTTTACAGATGCTGAAGGAGATCTCATGTAATGTCATTATATAAGAGTCAAAATGGAAAATGCATTATTCTGTAGGTTAATCTAATCAGTGGGTTAGTCCCTATTATCTTTCAACTGTAACTGTCTTTTACTAGGTAGACACTATGTATTTATGCATTTTCCCTACTTGCAGTGATGAAATATACAACACTTGGAAGGATTCTCCCAAGACAGTGCTGGACGTCTATCAGGAATTGATAGAGTCAGGCCTTCGTATTTGGGTTTTCAGGTATGTTTTAGTCCTAATGCGGAGCTTTTCCTTCTCTTCTGAAGTTTACTTTGTTAAGTTGGCAAGCATTGCGATTGTAGAATGTAAAAAAAAAGGTCAGTGAATGCATTGAATGGGTAAATTTAGTTCCACAATTTGGAGAGTTCAATAGCCAAACGGAATATGAGTCTTGGACCATACTGTCTAAAGCCGTTACATGTAAGAAAAAGAAGGGCGTCAGCTAGAAAAATTGGAATTGCATCACAAAGTAACATGATGTTTTGGTTCTTGATTATGATTGGAGTTCGATTAAAACAAGTAGAAACCTTAAATAGCATGTCGGACACATACCAATTATTAACGCGGGAGCCTACAATAGTGAATGATGTCACTATTCTGATAGTGTTCATTGAGTTTAATGCTAATCCTGTCTAACAAACTACAAGATTACATTCTCCATATGCCAATTATCATTGAGTTACACTATTCCAAAACTCTTTACAGAAAAACTTAGTCTTTTTCTCATGTCATAGTAGTAAAGCTTTATTCGCCTACTTTTTTATGGCAGTGGTGACACAGATGCTGTAATCCCAGTTACGTCAACCCGTTACAGCATAGACGCTCTAAAACTGCCAACGGTTGGTCCTTGGCGCGCTTGGTATGAGGACGGTCAGGTACTTTCATTGCTCAATTTTGTCGTCCTTCAAAAAGTACTTCAAATTCAATCTATCTATAGCTCTACAATTGCTTTAGTATCAATTCTGATCCTGTCAAATTACTATCAATTACTATGATTAACGCGTAAAACAGGTTGGTGGATGGACTCAGGAGTACAAAGGGCTGACACTCGTTACAGTAAGAGGTGCTGGACATGAAGTTGCTCTGCATAGACCAAAGCAAGCTCTCACTCTCGTCAAGTCGTTCTTAGCAGGAACATCCATGCCTAGTTTGGAACAAATTAGTGACTCTTAGTTGTGTTTTTTTTTTCCTCTTTCCATGCTGATGTTTGTGTATCTTTAGCTCGTGAAAGCTATTCCGAGATGAGCAAAAACAATTTTTACATCGACTGCACTACATGCTTTGATATTTTTATAATAACACGGCGCCAAGCTTGAGCATATCTTCCTTCTATATCATAAGGCATCTGAAATGGAACCAAATTTATGTTGGATTGATATGATTTGAGAATGAATTCTACTTTTGCCATTCCTATGTTTGTGGTTGAATCTCAGTACTTGTAAATCAGATAGAAGTTCTGCATGGCTGAGATCAGTGTTTTCAAAAACGTTTTTGGGGCGAGGCATACTAAAAATGCTCTGGGGCGTAAATTGAAGACATAGATCCATAGGGCATACGTCCTAGAATTGGAGTGTAAGCCTGGGCGTAAAAACGCACTTTGGGCGTTAGTTTTTATTTTTGTTGTTTTAAAAATATTTTTGCTATAAACCATATTTTTTTTTAGTATAGGTGTAACGATATTTCTACTTCATACTATCATATTTTTCAGGTTGTACAATATTTTTGAAAATATATAAGAAAATAAAAAGTTGCTCTCAGAGACAATGTTTTAGATAATCGTGTCTCAAATTGATAGGATAAATATCATAGCATTATGTTCCTTAGGCAATTTTATTCTTTTTTTGTCATTACTCTTATTCTTTTTATCCTTCCCTTGTTTGAAATATATAATCAATAATGATGATGATTTTATTTTACAGATTATCTTGGTTATTATCATTTTTTCTGTTACCACCTTTCTCAAATAAATTATAATATTTTTCTATATTATTGGTAATTTATTTAAATTTATTCACAGTATTTCTATAATGACACACATCGACGTAACTATTTGAAGGATTAAACCTTAAAGAAAAGTAAGCTATGAGTAGAGCTAATTATAAAAGGTAAGGTAAACGATAAAATAAGACTATTAAATAATAAGTAATGACAAAATGAGAAGCAAAAATTAAGGTAACGATACAATTACACTAACACCTTGTGTTGGATGATTATTGCCCGTTGTATTGTTTTGTTTGTTTAAGTACCATGTTTATTTTGATTGTCATGTATTATATCGTTTAAATCTATCGTTAACGATATGAAAGATTACGTAACAACATGTAATAATCATTCAATATGAACCATATAATAAAATTTAAATTACAATAAAATTGACAATACAATAAAATTTAAATGACAATCACATCTAGTTAAGAAGGGGAACCTTGGAGTAACTTCAAACATTGAAAACAGCCTCTAGCAGAATATTGCGTGCAATGGACCCTTGCATATAACGGAAACTTTAATGCACCGGACTTTTAAGCGACAAAAAAGAGAAAACAATTACAAAACCTCCTAGTAAGTACATTTATTATTTTTGAATAGGAGACAACAATAAGAATTATTGTTGTTTGCACAACGTTCTTCATCATCATGGTTTTCTTGATCATGGGATGGAATATCAAGAACAATAGAGGAATTGTTTTTTGCTTCATTGAAAATCATTATAACATAATCGTAGAGCTATCAATATGAGTCGACTCAGTTCAGGTGAAAATTTGCAAGAAGCAAAAATAAAATCTTAAAGCTATCAATATGGATCGACTAGACTCAATTCAAATGAAAATTTGAAAGAAGCGATAACAAATTCTTAAAACTATCGATATGGGCTAGCTCAGATAAAAATTTGAAAGAAGCAAAAACAAACAAAACAAAGATTGCAAATAGCATTGAGATTTGGCCATGTTTAGAATAGGAAAAAAAAATCAAATATCGATCCTATTTAAAGTGGATTCTTTATGGAACTTTTTTTAAAAAAATATAAAAATAGGACTCTATTCCTAAAAGGTATCTTTTTTGGTAATAAAACACGGTACGTAATATAGATAACTGAATATTAAAATATTATATTAAAAATTCAAATATTAAATAATTAAAATTATTTTTTTTCAACATCATGATTCAACTCGTATAATTTTTTACTGAATTTTATTTTATTATTTTTAAAAATAATTTGTTTAAATCAGTCATAAGGAATCCTACTTTAAATGGATTGGAATTAAATATCCCCTTTCCAAACATAACACGATTACAATAAGTTTCCTTATAATACATCTTTCACTTCTATATATATATATATATATATAAATAATAATAATAATAATAATAATAATATATATTTGCCTCTAAAATCTTTGTTCTATTTATCTATCTCTACAAAAAAAATTTCAAGAAAACAAACAAACAAACGAACAATGGCGTATCAAAGTGAAAGTATAAGGGGAATCAAAATAAGGGTGTTCAATTGGATTCAACACATGATTAAAAATCGTGTCACTATTCATCATGACCAATTAGGATCGTCATCGAGATTCGGGTTTTTAGTTTTAAGGGTAAAAAATCAAACTAGGGTTATAAAACCTAGAAATCGTGACTCCAAGAATGTCGGAGGGCAAACAAGAAAGACCACTTTCAAAAAAAGTGTTCAACCTTTCAAGATTTGTGAAACTTCACAAGAATTTGTTGAAAGTATTGATTTTGCTCTAGGGTTATCTAATTTGTTCTTTAAAGACACAATTCCTCATTTAGCTAACACAATTTATGATTATTTGTCAAGTAGCTTTGGTAAAAGTTGGAGTAATATGGATGGTGAGTTTAGCAAGATTGTTGTGGCTATAGATGTGGATATGAAAAGTGGAAGATTCGAAATCGGATCACAAGGATTTAATGATATCTGTAACTTTCAAGTAACTGATTTTTACGAAACTCTGATGAATGATGATGATGATGACAACAATAAGGAAAAAGAAGGCGAATTTTGTTTACAAGTTGATGGGGTTCGAGAATCTTGTGTTAGGGTTTGTAAAAGGAGAAGAATACTCGATGTGAATATGGATAATAA
>DF367413.1:5248-19685 GCA_000787875.1 Solanum virginianum | reverse complement strand
CGGAACTTTGCAAAGATTGAGTCAAACATAAATTTGATAGCTGTGGAGATACATGAGGTTGAAAAGAAATTCGCCATAGACGAAAGCATGGTTAAACCGATGACAAAAACAAGAAGCAATAGGCCCAAAATAAGTAAAGATAAGAGCATATAACAACATCAGATTAGTGAAGAGATGCAAGTGATAGCTGCGGACATAGCTAATGTTGGCTAGAAAACCATTAAAGTTGAAAGTCAGATTCAAATCCCAATAATAAGACAGAGAAGCAAAAGGATCTGAAAAAGATGGCACTGTAATTGATAACATGAATAAGAAAGTTGTGGGGATACATGAAGTTCAAAAACATAAGATCCCACATGAAAGTGACAATGACACCCCAATAATTCATCTAAAAAGAAGAAGGACCAGGAAGGTTGCAGAAGATAATGTTGCGACACTACCAATGAAACATAAAATCAAAATGGAAAAGAATTAATAGTTTAACTAGCAATATTTATGATCTTACTAATTTTAATATTTATAAGTTCACCAATCATGGCTTTCATTATTAACTTACTTATACATAAATGCATTTGATTTGCTGATTCGCTAACAATATGTCCACATTATTTCATCCAAATACGTCAACAACCCTCTTGTGCAGAAATGCAACTTCATTCAATTGAAAAACCACAATTGTATCCTGCACCATAGGTATTCATTCACAGTACATTTAAAATTTTAAACTAGAAAACACTACGTACCTATTATCTCCATACGTGCTTTGGGACAAGAAAAGACAAGTGTGGCATCAGGACCAAAGATCTGCAAGGGTGCCTTGTGTCGAAAGTCTTCCCGACAACAACAGATGGTTGGGCGGCGTGTCCAGCAGGTTGTTGCGGCAGTACAAGATGGTGGCAGATCTGAAATGATAAATCGCTAGAGGGGAGGTCACGAGATTGTGTGTGGTTAGAGTTTGAGGGGAGGTTTGTTGGGTAGCAAAACTTCTCCCACATCAGTGCCATATATAGGAAACGTTTCTCCTTAACGTGCTTTAAGTGCAGATTTTGTTGGGTAGCAAACTCCTCTCACATCGGTGGAAAAGGAGAAGTAAAACCTACTTAAATAGGTTCAACCCAATCCATTAGTATGAGGCCTTTTGGAAGGTACCCAAAAATAAATTCGTGAGGGCTTGGTCCAGAGCGGATAATGTCATACTAATGCGAGGTTGGGGTATGGGTGCGCGCGGTCCCTACAGTGTTGCACTAACAATCTTAAATTTCACTCTAACAAATCAGAAAATGGCACGTAATCAGTATCGAGGTGCATATAATATGTTGTCTACTCATCGTACTCCCAAATTTAACCTTACACTTGTGCTCGCATAATTTGACAGGTGATGAAGGCAAATCCATTGCTTCTACATATAAAGCAAAAATCCATGCCAGAATAACAACACAATATACATGTAAGATCTTGATCTCATAAGATCCCCTAACATATTCTAGTGTTAAATCAATGCAGCTTCATCTCTCTTTAAGAGCTACTGCTAAAGTGAATTATCTAGAAATTTTACTAAATAATAATTGATGTTTATAAATACACTTCCCATTGACATACTAAATATAATACTCACTCTTTCGTACTCTAATAACCAATGCAACCTTTTGTCTTGCTATATCCAAAATAATAGGTCATAAAGAGAAAAACACTGCTTCTCATGGTAAAGGTGATAATTATGACAATCAAAAAATAACTAATGTAAGCCACACAGGTAAGAACTTACAAAATTCGTAAGATCCAACATACATGTGTGCTCCCTGGAGGTTTAACACATTTGGGTACATGCAAACAAAAATATTACATAGTTTCTTTTCATGGCTAAAATATTGTTCCGATTATAGAGAAAATATAATTGCGTAGCGTATTACGGATGGTCGAAAAATATATAGCAGAAAGCCAAACAACAGAAGATTTAAAAGGTGAACAACCATGTTTGAAGAAGCAACCAAAAGTAAATTGGCTATTTAGAGCATTATGCGAAGAGCCTTGAAACTGGAGGTACAAAAAATGTCACTATTCATATGCTACACAAATATTAGGTTTGATGCGTATAAAAAAAATACTCTTTTGACATATATCTCCAACCATATTTATCTATGTTGGAGCTATTGCTTACAACTTACCATTATCATATTCACATGAGTTAAAAAGGGTCCCAGAATGTATTTATTGTGCAAAAAAAAAAAAAAAGGTTTGAACATGAATGTCCAACATTCTATTGTGCACATGGGTTACAAAATTGGCAACCACTAAAGCTCTACTAAAACTATAGGAACTATTTGTGGGTATTGCAGAAGAAGCTAGAGAATTTCGTAAAAATATTTGTGCTTATAATAGCATCTTTGGTTTTACATATTTTGATCATTAACTTGGATAAGGAAATTAGCATCTGCAAGGAAAGGAGTGTACACATTCAGGTCACAAGGTCAAATATATCACGATCTACCATCTTTGATACCATCTGATAACAATCCCTGTTACTTTAAAATACACATCTTTGATACAGACAATAAGTTGACCAATAGGATATCAAAAGTAAAAAAAGGAATTCTATAGGATAGAATCGTAACAAAGATCTAAAGGATAATGCAGGGAATTCCATATATATGCACAAATTTTTTGCCAACGAAAAGACTATTCTAGTTTCCACAATTTCCAACTTCGAATTGCTATAAATGCCTCTTCGCATCAATTAGTTTACACCACACCCTCAGTACATCAAGTAGTGGCAATTTAGATAGATGGAAACAATCCAAATATACCTTTTGAGTGAGTGATTATTGTTCACGAAAATTTTGATTATAAGCATAGAGTTAAACACTATTAGGTTGTTATGAACCCCTACAATATCCTTTCATATTTCCAAGAGGCGAATCCGGATGGCACCAAGGAATAAGAAAACCAAACAAAAGACAGCATCACATATCAACTAGCCATGCCCCAACTTTGACTAGTGATATTCTGACTTTCATATCAGCTGACTTAATTTTTGACAATGAGGACAAAAGTAACATGTCTCAACTTCTACAATATTATAGTAGTACCTTAATCACATTGTTCACAAGTTACATAATGGAAATAAGAACACACACAAAAGATACTATAAAAGCCTTTACCCTATTGCGGATATTACCAACAACACTTTAGGACTAATAGTTGCACCACAACAAATAGGACAGACTAGAGCTCACTTATTTATCGCCAAATATTAATTATCTTCTTTGCTTCTCTTTGCAATTTCTAGAACCACAACCTTATGTCTATACTCTCGCTTTAATTTTGGGAAGTAACACGTATATTCTGATTTGCACTAACTTGCCAATACGAACCTTCAAATGCATGCTATTGCTCGGATAATGCTAAAGTTGTATAGAAAAATAGGACCTCTATTGGAATCCATCTTGTATTTGGTTGCTGGAGTATTTTAAACCAACTACCTTTACAAAATCCACAACACAAAGACTACATCATACTACACAAACGTTTTTATTTCAATAACAATTTTTGAGGTTTTCAACAAAGGTTTTTACAATTGTGTCCATTAAATAAAATATTTTCTACACTATTGTCATGTGTCAAAATAGCTACTACCAACAATGTAAAAAATAACTATAAATTTAGGAGAAAAATTAATCCTACTTCATCGAGGATACATCTTTTGTATTAAACAGCAGCGTATTATACATCCATTACAAAGACATAGCCCCCATACCACAATAAAAAAAGAGAACATCATAAAATGGGACATGCCTACAGAAATTTCATATAGTATAATCTCTATATATGTCAATATTGTAACTACCACGTAATTTAATTATTTTATTATGATTTGTGACACTTCTAGATATCCGCCGCAAGACAAAAGGAGTTTTTTTCTTGTAGAGAGTACTATTGTTATAAGTTACCGGTACAAGAAGCAGAGAGGTTTGTATTACTTCTATGCGGAAGGCTTTTACAATAATTCATTGTTGACATGTACATAAAACTGGAAGCAATAAGTCTTGAATATTTTAGAAATAAACAATCAAATTTTACAAGAGAAGTTTATCAAGATATTATTGCTAGTGTGAATGAAGTTGAATAGACGGGAGATAGAATTGGTCACAGAATACTACTTCCATCATCTTTTATTGGGGGCCCACGAGATAGCAAAGATAGTATATGGATGCAATGGCTTTGGTTCAACATTTTGGAAGACCTGATTTGTTCATGACAATGATGTATAATCCTGATTGGGTTGAGATCCATCGAGAACTGCACATTGGTCAAACTCCTCAAGATAGAGCAAACTTGGTGACAAGAATATTTTGAGCTACGTTGCAGGATCTAAAAGACCAAATTTTCAAGAAACAAATATTTGGGATTGTAACAGCTCATGTATTCATGGTAGAATTCCAAAAACGAGGACTATCACACATACACCTCCTACTTATGTTAAAAGAAGGCCACAAGATTAAATCAATAGATCAGTACAATAAGTTTATCTCTGCAGAGATTCCAAATAAATGCCAATATCCCCTCTTGTATGAGTTAGTACTCAACCATATAATGCATGGTCCATGTGGGAACCACCATCCAACAAACCTGTGCATGCAAGCTAGCCAATGCAAATATCATTATCCACGGTCTTACAACAACAAATTAATTCAAGCTAAGGATGGATATCCTCAATAGAGACTGTTCGTGGAATGAAGAAGAATAATTAGAGGGTGGTACCTTATAGCCCTTATCTGCTTACAAGATACAATTATCACACAAATATTGAGCTCTTCTCAGAAATAAAAATAATAAAATATATTTACAAGTATATATATAAGGATCATGATAAATGTGTCGTGTATGTTGAGTATTAATAACTGTTTGGGAAGTATGGGCAAGAGCATAGCCATGTATGACCTCCCTCTTCAGGCGTTACAAGTAGTTCAAAAATCTACAAGAGCAGAAACTGTTGATGCAAGTTTGGTGAAGTCATATCTCAGGCCTTTGATGGAAAAAGATCTAATTAAGTAGAAATATGAGAGCAAGAACAGATCCAACATTTAGTAAGTTCTTATTTCGTGTAGGTAACGGAGAATAGCCAACAATAAGAAATTAATCCTCATTCCACAACAATTGACTATCAAGCATTGTACTGATGGAATTCCATAAGAATACTTAATCAAAGATATATTTACCAGCCTATAACAAAATGCTACTGCTGTAAAATATGTCACAAAATGAGCTACCCTAGCAACTAGAAATGAGCATGTGGATAATCCAAATGATAAGTTAATAGCCATGTTCCCTGGTAAAAGCAAGACATTTAATAGCTTTGACACTGAAAGAAGAATGCACCCATGATGCTGCTAAAGAATTTAGACCCTTCAAATGGCACAAGAATGATATGTGGAGGCTTTGACAAGAATGTCGTCCATGCAGAAATAGCAAGTGGTCATTATGCAACAAAGCATGTCTTTATTACATGAATCAATTGTCGCTACTTGAAAATGAAGGATATTGGTTCAAATTCATTTGCAAGTAGTTTGTAATACACCTTTGCTTAGCAATGACAATAAATAAAGCGCAAGAACAAACTATTCCAAACGTTGGTTTATATTTGCCTGAACATGTTTTTTCACATGGTAAATTATGCGTTAACTATCTATGGGGATATCTATGGCCACAACAAAAGTGTTGGTCCTAATACAACAACCAAAACGACAGAGTGGGACATACACAAAGAACATCGTCTATAAGAAAGTTTTAGGTTTGATAACCTCATGTATATGTGTGTGTATATATGTATGCATATGTGCATGAAAAGACATAATTAACTATAAATTTGCGATCCTAACAACGCTACAGGGGTTCAAATTTCAGGATTACAAGACACCAACTTACATATGTAAAAATAATCGACGAAACAATGACCTATGCTACTCTTCAAATGGAGATTCTAATTTATCCACTTACAGCTTGTACAAATTGTTGTTTCCATAAATAAAATCATAATTGTTCTACTACATAAATAATAACTCATTAACTCGTGACAAGGGGGTTTAATAAAATGGAATAGAGAGAGAGAGAGAGAAATAGACAGACAGACATAGAAAGAGACAAACAGAGAGTGCAATAGTAATAGTATTCAAGTTACCATGGGACACACGTGCAACGCACGTGCCCAGGACTAGTATTTCCAAAAATTCATAGACTAAAAAATCAATATAATTATTAATTCCTATTTTGTGACGCATAAATTCCTCACCCTTCCCCTCCCCCCCCTCCCCTTCCAAAAAAGTCCGGCCGAAAATATTAAGAATCATTTAATAAGTCGTCATCAATAGACCCACAAAATTTAAGCTCAAACAGAGCCAGTCACACATATCATGAAATTAATAGACTAATGCAAATGCATAAAAGAGATAATCTTAAATTCTAATTTCGTGGCATATAAACTCCAAAAAATGCTACATCTACCTTTCAAAAATACCCTCTCTGTCCCAAGTTAGTTGAATTTTTGAGACTTTTTTCAAGGTTCAAAATAGTTGAATTATTCAAAGTTGAAGATGAATGTTTGAATCTTTTTTCATATTTGACCATTATTTATTAAAGTTTAATATATTCTATGAGACAAATATACTACATATTTGTAAGTCCACAAAGGGTAATAGTAGAATATATGGTTAAAATTTTATCTTTGAATGTTTTTCTTAATATGTGTGCATTGACTCACAAATTCAATTAAAATGCAACAGAGGGAGTAATTAGTATCATTTGATATTCATCACCAATGGACCCAAAAAATTTTAGCTCAACCCCAAGTTTTTCCCTTGTGTTTCAAAAAATGCATAGACCAATATACATGGAAAAATGAGGTAATCCTGAATTCCTATTTTGTGACACATAAACTCCTGAAGCAGGGGACTTTGACTCACAGGATGTACAAGTTTCATACTCTTATTTATTAGAGGATGTTTTAATGCTTCTGTGTATTTGAAAAAAATAATAAAATAAAATTTGTTAGCTCCCTATCTTGTGTTTAGAAAATATATTCGATTCTAGCCAAATTTGTAACTTATGTGCTACTTCGCATCATCTTTATCCTAATTGATGAATTATTTTACTTCATCACACACACAAAAAAAAATGTAAATAAGAAGAAAGAATATATTTGCAGCATTCAGTAATACTCTTCCACTACAAAAAACTCTCGAATTGCCAACGAACTTTACTAACAACTCAAATTAGTTAGTATATTAGCAACAAATTACTAACAAATTTGTAACTAAACTGATTTTCAGAATTTAGCAACAAACATCTTATGGACTGCCAACCAAAATGTTACTAACGAAATATTTTAGTTGGTAAATTTGGCGGGAAAAAATGGCACCTAATTTAGCAACTTTCTGCCAACGGGTTATCAACTTAAGTATTACTAACACAGAATGTTTGTTGGTAACATTACCAATGAAGTATATATCGATTGGTAAATATGATTAAAAAATAAATATGACTAACACAATACATTTGTGGTAACATTACCAATGAAGTATATATCGATTGGTAAATATGATTAAAAAATATTATTAACTGATTCCTAACGACTTACCAATCAATCATTTACCAACTACAAGATTTGGTGCTAATTTTATCAACCAATTAAGAATATGTTGGTAAATTATTAATAGATTGATTTTTGTTGGTAAACTTGCTAACAAATATTTAGTTGGTTGGAATTTTTTACCAAAAAATAAAAATTGTAGTTGATAAATTACTAACATGTCAACAACAATTGGTAGAATACCAATCAATTTTTAGTCCGTTGGTAAAATTTACCAACATATCCATCTCTAGTTGGGAATATTACGTATCAATGACAAATCAGTTGATAATCACCACCAACTAGGATCAAAATTGTTGGTGAATTACTACATTACCAATTGTTATTGGAATAGTTGATAAATTCATAAATTGAGAGGTTAAATTGATTGATATTAAATTAACCGCTATCACTAAAACATATATATGGTTAATTATGCTAAATCAATTTAGGCATAATTAATACATAAATTAGCCCTTTAACTTGGTTTCAAATCACAAGTTGGAACTCCAACATTCAAAATGTACAAACACTCCAACTAACCAGTGTTTAATCATTGGTTAGTTTATAAAAATTTAAATTCTGAAAATTTTAATTTTTTGCTCCATCTCGCCCCCACCCTACCCCAGCCCACTTCTATACAAAATGAAAATTAGAAATTTAATTCACAAAAAATTTAAATTTTGTAAATTTTAATTTTTTTACTCCACTTTTACTTCACCCCACTCCCAATCTCCAACCCCTACCCCCACCTCCCAAAAAGAATTAAATATTTATTTTTTAAAAAAAAATCAAATTATGAAATATTTTCATGTCAAAAACTAAAAAAAAATCTTGAAGATTAGGGGTGTCAATGGGACAGTTGGTCGGTTATTTTTTTAAAAATTATACCGTTCCAATTTTTTGGGTATTTTATAATGTATAACCAAAATTAAAATTTTTAAACCATCCCAATTGTCACTACCTAACCCCGTGGGCCATGACTAGGGCCCGAATGGGACCCCCATACACAAACACAAAGCCGAACTACAAATAGACGACTCATATTTACAAAAATTTTGGTAGAGTTTTCTTTGTAGTACGAACTATCCAAAATAACCTGCATATCAGAAGATACCAACAGAGACCAAACAGAGCCAACAAAATATTATATATGCATATACGGGCCGACAAGGCCACTGTGGCGGGTAAAATCGCCCATCAAACACATCATGCAGCTCTAATCAAACAGACTAGGCATAACCCACACGTATATAAATCCACAGACCTCTAAACAGACTGACAGAATTATAGGATGGGACAGGGCCCCGTCGTACCCCTAAACAGATATACATAATGCAACGAACGAAAATATACATATATACCAAAAGTAGGCTCCAAGATAAAGGGAGCACTTCAAACAGCAGAAGGAAGTCCTAAGCTGGTGGGTCACCAAACTGTATGTCGGTACCTGTGGGCATGAAACGCAGCCCTCGAAGAAAAGGGGGTCAATACGAAGTACGTACCAAGTATGTAAAGCAGAATGTACAGAATATAAATCAGAGTGATGATCAAAACAAAAGTATAAAAGTCAAATGCATATCCAAAAATATCAAAATGTTTATTTTAAAAATACCAAATTATGCCTAACACATAGGAACGATGACGACCTCCAAAACTTGCGCCATACCACAGCGTAACACCAGAACGTTCAAATCTTCGAAATCTCTATCACATATCACAATATATCAGAAAGCTCAATCACCGCATAACACCAATATAAGTGGAGCCCGGCCCTTGGACAAAGCTGACCCGTCGAACGCAGCATAACACCGAAATATATATATATCATAACGCGCACGACAACAACTGGCTCGGGAACCGACGAACGATAACATAATAGGCACGAGCAGAGTCGTGAGTAATCATATGCATAAAAAATAGTATCATAAATTCAAAAGATAAGTAAAATATTCATATTTGAAATTAGAATAATACTTACTACAAATTCTTTTAAAAGTTATCAAAATCGCATAAAAGGGCGTCGCGGGACCCATGACCAGTGGAAACCTGAACTGGCCCAACTTACGAAGAACATACTCATCCTAGATCATACAAACTCTTGCGAGGCATTTTAAATTCGTTTCCAAGGCAATCCGAGTTTTCTATCAAAAGTTACGGACATTTATAGTTTTAAAATCAATATAGAATAAATTCTTTTCTTCATCTGACGATCTAATATGTCCACGGGCTACTCTTCATAAAATAATTCTTTCGTGACCTGGATATCATCCACAGGGAAGATTCGGAAATACCGGGTATACCGGTCCTAATCAGCTAGCAAACTTAGGAGCCAATATTATGATAATTTAACATAAGAAGGTCAAGGAACAAATACGGATCATACATAAGTTCGGATTGCGAGAATAGAGTTCCCTCCTCAAAGACATAGGAGTCAATATTATGACAATTTAACATAAGAAGGCCAAGGAACAAATACGGATCATACACAAGCTCGGATTACGAGAATAGAGTTCCCTCCAGACTCATATCACAGCCTATTTTTAGCTAAGTCATGCCAAAAGGAAAGGGTTGCTTTACATACCTCAAACGCCTTCCAATACAATCCAATAGCAATCTAAATCCATCTTACACTTCGAAATGCCCAAAGTCTACAAACAATTCATAACAATGCCAAACAATTAGCTAAAGAATTTTTGGGGATTAAATTCCAACTTTGCCCCTAATTCTATAAAAATTTGGACAGCATTTCCCCTTAAAATAAGTCACCCCAAGAATTCAACTCGGCCCGGTCAGTCAACAACAATAACAACAACTATCCAGCAACGTCAATTACCAATTCAAATGGCAATATAATAACAGTAGCTCTATTTATCATTATTTAACAATATCCATAAATTTGATTCAACAGCTTACCTTTAAGTCAATACCAATGGTTATACACTCAAATACTAACCCAAATCCATACCAACAATATTTAAGACCATTCCAACAATGCTATTCTCGTTCTTATCCAAATTTCATTAGATATGCAATAACCTCCAAATCGATTCGTAACAATTACAACAATACTCCAATTCACTCAAAATCTATTCAAATATAGCATCACCATTATATAACGAATCCAACAATGCTAAAATCACTTAATTCGGGTGAAAAGTGTAAAATGGTCAAAAAATTTCATCACTAGAAAAATTCATCAGAATCTTAAAATTTATATATGAAAATGTTCCCCAAGTGATAAGTAATTCAGTGGTGAAAACCGTTTCAAAAATGGAGCTAATATGAAGAAGAAATTGCAAGTTAATGTTTTTGGAACATATTGTAAATGTAGTAGTAAACATAGATTTTTATCTCAAACAACGCACCAAAATCAATTTCTGAAGCTCGTACATTGTTCTCCTCGTAAAATTACACAACTTAGCCTTTTGAATTACCCAAATCGGACCATAATTGAGAGAGAAATTGAAGTTTAAAGTTTTGGGAAAAAAATGAAGAAGCTGTAACGTTTTGCCAACATATATACAAGTCATGAACAAGTTTGCCACGTGACAGAATCTGGTAGGGCCACGTGGCCCCGCCCTTTTACTTTTCACCCACTGTTCAAACTTAATTTCGATGTTCTGACCTCATTTAAAGTTGAAAACATACAATCCATATATGAAATCTTATTGGAAACAGCATTTCGGACTCAATGGTGCAGTCAAAATTTCCAATGGAGATCATTTTATGTCAATATGGGTCCCACTTTCAATCTCAAACACTACTAGTGGGTCAAATCACCCGAAAGCCTTGGAATTGAACAAAACGTCCCCCTAGACCAAAATCGACGTTCCGGATCCAATGGAAATATCAAAATTTGCAATTGAGGCCTCCTTGACCCAAAAGCTGAGAAAACCCATTTAACTAGTTCTGGATTCAAAAACTCAAAATGTTCTCGGAAGCCCTAAAAAATACAATTAAGTCATTTCTAACATTTGTCTAAATTTCAATTCGAGCTTTCGAACCCCAAATATTGACCAAAGTCAAACTTTGGCTCCGGTAACAACTAAAAATGCAATGTCTGACCTAAAATCTCCATTTTAACTCTAAATTAACTTCTACAAGCTCCCCTAGACCAGATTCGGCATTCGAGAGCTGATGAGATCGATAAAATGGTGATCCGACAATTAAAACCTAAAACGGCCAGAAAACTCAAATTTTCCAACTTCCAATTAATTCCAATTTTAGTCCCAAATTTTTCTAGTTGTTCCAATGTATGAAATACGAGTTCTAACATCCTCCCCCTTTTAGAACATTCATCCTCGAATGTTAAATCAGCTTTACGAGTCATACAAATAATTTGGGGGAGTTTCCTTTCCAATTATCACAACAATACATTCATTGACAAACAATTTATTTATCACACAATATAGTCAAGTGAAGAATTGAATTACCTGAAGCTCTAAAAATAAGTGAGGATACTTCTTCTTCATCGGCTCTTCTGCTTTCGAGGTCATTTCCTCTCAATTATTATTTTGCCACAACACTTTAACAAAAACCACATCTTTATTTTGCAACCTTCTTCATCTGACGATCTAATATGTCCACGGGCTACTCTTCATAAAATAATTCTTTCGTGACCTGGATATCATCCACAGGGAAGATTCGGAAATACCGGGTATACCGGTCCTAATCAGCTAGCAAACTTAATTTATAGGCAACCTTGTCTATTCTATGAACAATCTAATATGGGCCAATACATCTCGGACTGAGCCTTCCCTTCTTACCGAACCTCATCAGACCTTTCATAGGTGACACTTTAAGGAATGCCAAACCACCAATCTAAAACTCTAAATGTCGACGGCGATTATTTGCATAAGATTTCTGTCAACTTTGAGCAGCTAACAACCGTTCCTGATTGAGCTTCACCTTATCTACTGCTTACAGATGAGTGTCTGACAGCAGATCTATAGCAAACTCTATCTCCTGCTCGGGAGAAAGACCTAGAAGCTCGTTTGGAAATACATCTGGAAATTCAATAACAACTGGAAATGACTGAAGAGTTGGTGTCTCTCGATCGGTGACTTACACTTCCTGTCATACAATGCCTCATATGGTGCCCTCTGAATGTTGGATTGGTAGCTGTTATTATAAGAAAATTCAACTAGCGCAAAAGATTATCCCAGCTACCCCAGAAAATAATAACACAGGCCTGTAACATATCTTCCAATGTGTGATTAGTGCACTCAGCCTGCCCATCAGACTGGGGATGAAATGTTGTACTGAGACTCACCTGAGTCCCCAAGCCTGCCTGAAACAACCTCTAGAAATTTGTCATGAATTGGGCGCCTCTGTCGGAGATAATAGATGCAGAAACACCATGAAGTCGCATAATCTCCCTGATATAAAGTCTAGCATAATCTTTAGCTGAGTAGGTAGTTCGAACCAGAAGAAAAATGGGCTGATTTCCTCAGTCGATCAACAATAACCCAAATGGAGTCATACCTCCATGAGGTGCGAGGTAAACCTGTAATAAAATCTATATTAATGATCTCCCACTTCCACGTCGATATTTCCATCTCCTGTAATAACCCACCGGGCTTCTGGTGCTCAATTTTAACCTGCTGATAATTCGGACACTGAGCGACGAACTCTGTTATGTCTCTTTTCAATCCGTCCCGCCAATATAAACATCTGAGATCATAATATATCTTCGTCAATCCTGGGTGAATAGAATAGTAGGCATAATGTGCCTTGCCAATAACCTGTTGTCGCAAACTCGCTACATCAGGTACACACAACCTACCCCTGAATAATAACGTTCCATCGGATGAGAGTTCAAGCGAGGTCTTTTCTTTTTCAAGGGTTGTGTCTCTGTATTACGCCAAAATAGGAACCTCGTACTGACGCTACTTAATCTCTTTTGCAATGGAAGATTTTGCCATACCTCGAACAGAAACTCCAACGTCTCTAGAATCAGCGAAACGAACTCCAATACTAGCCCGCTGATGAATACTGCGGACCATCTCCCTCTTCTCTGAAGGTGTGTCGGCTAAACTACCCATGGACTTGTAGCTAAGTATATCTGCCACCACAGTAGCTTTCCCAAGATGGTAGAAAATATCAACATCATAATCTTTCAATAACTCTAACCACCTTCGCTACTGCAAGCTCAGCTCCTTTTGTTTAAAGATGTACTAAAACCTTTTATGCTTGGTATAAATGTCAATGTGAACCCCATATAAATAATGTCTCCATATCTTCAAGGCATGAATCACCGCAGGTAACCCCAATTTAGGAGTAGGATAATTCTTTTCATATTTCCTGAGCTGCAGGGAAACATCAGCTATCACCCTGCCATGTTGCATCAATACAAACCCCAAACCTATACCAAAAGCATCATAATAACTCACACACCCCTCCAGACCCTCGAGATGAGTCAGAACTGGAGCCGTAGTCAACTTCTCCTTCAGCAACTAGAAGCTACGTTCACAAGCATCGGACCACTAGAATTTCACTCCCTTCTGAGTTAGCCTTGTCAAAGGCACTGCAATGGAAGCAAATTTCTCCACAAATCTCTGATAAAAACCAGCTAATCCCAGGAAGCTACTCACCTATGTCAGCATCGTAGGCCTAGGCCAATTCTTTACGGCCTCAATCTTCTGGGAGTCTACCCGGATGCTGTTAGCTCCAATAATATACCCCAGAAATGCCACCAAAGGCAACCAGAATTCACATTTAGAAAATTTAGCATATAATTGTTGGTGCCGAAGTGTGCCAAGCACCTTTCTTAGATAATCCATGTGCTCCTCTTCTGACCGAGAATAGACCTTC
>DF367415.1:3265-19682 GCA_000787875.1 Solanum virginianum | reverse complement strand
TATATATATGAGAATATGTATTATAAAACATGATTAGGGACGAAAAGATTAAAAGAATACGTTCAGGTTTATAACTATATGCTTGTTGCCCGTGTGTTATTTTTTTAATGAGATTAGGCTGCCAAGATATGTCTATAGGCTGCTAATGCTAGTTTTATCACCTACTATGTTGTAGATAAATATTTAAAGGAATAGAAGGTTATCTCGAGATGATATCGAGGTTGTACAACGAGGTATGTAAGGCTACTTGATTTCATATTACTTGGCATGAAATCTAGATTTTTCCTTGGCACATAAAGGCAGTTACCAACTCCGACACAACTATTAACTGTGTCTCTACTCTTTCACATGTTCATATGCTCCCATAGATAGTCACCTTCAAATCTACATACATACGTGGATACCGAGTTACATAGGTTTTTGTTGCTAAATAAAGTTCATAAGTTGTTTCATCTCATACGCATTTCATTATTTGTGTAACGTACTCTTTTCATTGTCCTATTTTCTTGTATTATTATCTACATATCATATGCTACATATACAGCCCTACAACTCCAATATTGTGACCACCAAAAGAATTATCTCAAAGGTAATTGAAAGGTAAAGTATATTGCTTATTGAGAGGTGGTAACCCAAGGGGTGAAAGAATCACCTTGCCAGGGTCAATCCTATCACGGGGGGTAGCCCAAGGGGTTAAGAAAAAGCCTAGCCAGGGCCAATCTTAGCCAGGGTCGATCCTATCACGGGGGGTTGCCCAAGGTGTTAAAGAAAAACCCTAGCTAGGGCCGATCTCGATATAGATTTACCACTGATCAGTTGGTCATTTGTATTATATGTTGTGCACAGATTATACAGTAAAGGTAAAGTAATAAAAAGAACATAAATACAGATCCCACAGTATAACTAAAGGTGGTCTTTTATCCTACACTAGTGCATAGTTTCATTTGAGTTGTTACTTCATATATAATATGCCCTACCTTACATATTCAGTACATTATCTCGTACTGACGTCCCTTACGGGGGACCTGTATTTCATGCTGCACGTACAGGTGCTAGTAGATCTCCCCAATAGGAGTACAGGATATCCAACTGTGGTTACCAAGCTCTAGGTTGCTTCGGAGTTTTGTGTGTCTCGAGCTTATATTTTTGTATTTACAGTTAGCTGAGGTGGGGTCTATCCCAACCCTTATCAGATACTTCTCCTTATCTAGAGGCTTTGTAGACTATGTAAATTAAAGTGTGGTCATGTCTCGTACTTTAGACAACATGGCCCCAACAGCCTAGTCATATGCATTTCCTTTTGGCTTGTTATTACTGTTTACTTTATTAAAGGCATGTTGAATATAGAAATTCCTTATAATATGTATAGAAAACGCATAGATACAGGTTGGTTCTCCCGAGCCTTATCAACACGGGTGTCAGTCTGCCTTAACGGGACTTTGGGCGTGACAATATCTTTTGTTGGTTCTACTAATCTTTATTATTTTCTCTTTATTTGTATGAACACTTGGGAGCAAACGAAGTCTCAATTTGGGGCTCCCGCAAGTTAGAGTCTCATGACTCGACACCAGCACACATGCACATGGAATCAGTATCTTAGACTATCTCGAATAGCAAGCCAAACAAAGGAACCTTGCTTGGAGTCATCCATGGCTAGACTTATTTTTATTATTTATTTGCTTATTTATTCTTCTTGCTTGTGTTACTTTAATATGTTATCATTCTTGATCCACATAGTTGACAATCATATTAGATTTTTGGGTTTGGATACCTATATTTAAAAACAAATCATTCCCGTGACATTAACTTTTTGTTATATTTCTACAAGTAAATCAATATTTTTCTTTAAGGTTAAGCTACTTAAAAAGAATATTTTTTAAAGCATGAACATTATTTCCGTGTACAAAGTTATTTTATTAGTGTGCACCATTTTACCATACAAAAATATTATTTTATCACTTTTCCAAATAAAAAATGCAACTCATTTCTTTTCAAACACTAAAGAATTTATTTTGAAGTTTTAAGTACATTGTCGATTTTAAGATAAAAAAAATATTTTCTAACTTATTTTTTCTTGACTATTTAAATGCTTTTTTAGAATCTAAATTAGTCTTAATTTTATTAACCCAATTTTGATCGGTAATCATTTTTAACGAATCATAAAAGATGCCTAACCCCTTCCTTTTAGAATAATTAGAACTATTACCTAGAATCACATAGGTTAAGTAGACCTTAGAATGGAGTTAATTTTAGCAACACTTTAGAAAAAATAAGTATCCTAATTTACCTTAAAAATAATTAGGTGGCGACTTCTTAAGTTTAATTATTTAGGAATCACCAATATGTTGTACATCGTTTGACCTCGGGTTAAAATGGGGTATAATAGCCGAAGAAAGCTCGAAAATGCTAAATGGATGAAAATGGGAGTTTCATGATTTTAAAATTAATCTGGCAAATTACTATTCCGTGAATGCATGATGGGGCCCACGAATGCGGAATGTCCAGCAAAATGACCTCTGTGAATGCAAAAGGGTCATACGCGAACGCAAAGAAGGGAGGCAGTGTACCTCCATGAATACAGTGATGGGGCCCGCGAATGTGGAGTTCAAACTCAATACTCCTCCACAAATGTGAAGCCCCACTCCACAAACGAAGAGAGTAAATATGAATACACCAGATTATCAGAGACAGCTATTGAAAAATTCTCGAAACAGATTCCCAGGGCCTATTTGGAACTTAATATGCACAAACCAGACATGTAACCTTACTAGAAAAGGCAATCCATACTCAATGAAATTATCCGAATTTGGTTTTGAGGTCTCCTTGACCGGTTTCCTGATAAAGCTTGTTAAAGCTAGTTAAAACTTAAAATACCCAAACTGCTCTCGAAACTCCAAATATTACAATGAGATGTTGCTAGCGTTAGTTTCATCATTCGAACCATTGGAACTGTTGGAATTTCGATTAGAGCTTTCAAACTCCGAATATTGACCAAAATTAAACTTAGGCTCCGAAATCAACTGAAAATGCAACTTTGAGTCCAAAATCTTGTTTTAACTCCAAATAAAATTGTCACTTCTCCTAAATTTTGAAAGTGGGATGAATTTCTCGACTTCACTGCACTTCTACTTGACACCTATCATAATGATAAATGGCTCGTGTAACCATGCTCTTCTCTTGAATTATCAAAAAAATATTTTATCATTCCATCCCTGCGAGGGAAGAGAACCTATCGTTGTCACAAAGGGAGAAAGAATTGAGAAAATTGAAACCTAAATGTAAATGTAATTACATAATTTGTTCTTAGAGTACAAACATCAATTCTAGATAACAAATTTAAAACAGAACACTTGAAGTCTGTAACATACAAAAGCAAGGAAAGTAATAAATATTGTACTATGACCATATTTTTACTTTAAAAAAAGTACATGAACATTAAATAAGAATTCTTGATATATTCTAGGAAAAAGAGTCAAAATGCCCTTAAACGATATGAAATGAACAAAAATACCCTTCATTTATAGTTAGTCCAGAAATGCTTTTGTCGTCAATAATTGGTCCAAAAATGTCCTTATTATTTTTTAGTGGATCAAAAATGACCTTTTTTATTATTTTTCTTTTTGAACATATTGTGTTCCTAATAAAAATATTACTTTTAAAGAACTTTTTTCTTGTTTTATTTCTTTTAAAATTACTTTAATTAATAAAAATGTAAGAAAATAATTTTTTTCTTAATCTCATTTTATCAATTAGAGTAGAACATCGTATCATTGTAACAAATAATAGATGTCATAAATATAAGATCATAGTAAATTTAATATTAATTTTTATTTAGATAATGATAAACATAGTAATTATAATAAAATAAAAAATATTTTATTTTTTATGTTTCTTGAATTGAAGTAAGATAAATGTTTATAATCAAAAAAATATTATTAGAAAAAAAATGTGTTTAAAAATAAAATAAATAACAAATTTATTTGAAAGAGAGCATTTTTGACTCATTAAATAACAATAAGGGCATTTTTGGACCAAAATATTGATGACAAAGACATTTTGGACCAAACAATAGATGAAGGTATTTTTATTAATTTTATGTAGTTTATGGGCACTTTTTATCCTTTTCCCTACAGGATTCTATTTTAGTTTCAGATGTGTTACTAGTTCATAGCTGAAAGCTTCAGAATAAAAATTTCCCCAATATGTAAATAGGTTTGTTAAATTGAAGTGTAAGAGGTCATTTTTGAAAATGTAGTAACCGCAACATTTTAATATTAACAATAATAAAATAAAAATAAATATATTAGTATTTAATAAACATTAGAATAATTGACCATACATTTAATAAGTGAACAACGTACAAGCTTTTAAACAATAAATGAAACATGACTAAAGGACACTTCAAATGAGGACGAAGGGAAAGTGATTCAGAGATTCCTCTGACACAATCTAGACATGTAAAATAGTAAAAAGACTTAAACGATCTATTGGACAACATGGACTAGAAAATAATACTAATTAAAAAGACGTACTTTGGTCCCTAGGAATTACTAGTGTTGTTTGGATCTTGAACTTTAATGTTGTTAAAAAAAGATTGATCTAATAAAGTCATTACATTATCATTCCAATGGTAAGCCATTGGAAATATTCTGATAGTTATCCGTTGGCATTGATACACTATTGGAGAGATATTCATTAAAGGTAACATTTGATGAGTCACTGAAGAGAACACTAGAGAATACATTGGAGGAGCTATCATTGGTGAAGGCATTGGAAAATCCATAACCACCGGAGGAAATACTTGTAAAAACAATATAGGGGAGGAATCCCTTGTTCCTTCAGAGTTGGTGCTATCATTTATCATTGGATCAACAATAGGTCCAGGGGCATTTGCTGTAGAACCCTCTTCACCAGCCATTCGTTTCAATAGTTCTTGTACCTGTTTGAGATTTTGCTTGATCATGCAACTCAGGTCATTGTGATCACAAGGGTGCATGTCAACAAAAACATTTTTTTCATTTAAGACCTCATACATCTCATTAATTATTTTTCTAATCTTATTTTCCTTCCTTACTTTTTGTAGATTTCTATTCATCTTCTTGATCCATTGTTTCGTAAACTTATCTCTTGTCACCATATAATTTAATTTATCTGACGTCGGTAATTGCTTAAACTTTAGAAAAGTGTTGCAAACAGCATCATGGTTTGGAAATATTTTTGGTTCACTTCTGTATGACCCATAGATAATAACAGAAATTTCAACATCACAAAGTATTTTGAGCTCCTCTGATTTTTTCAAAATACTTTTAAATCTTTTTTGATATGAGACTTTTCTTTTGCGTTCATTTTCAATCAAAGCATAATTCACTGTCTCGTTAGGCATTTCTATAGGTTGGGAGAAATGTATTTGTTTGGATATGAGGGAGCAAATGGCTTTGTTGTTGTGTTTTTTCTTGCTTGAGATTGGCTCCTATTTATACAATATATTTGCAATCTACAAATTTTGAAATAGTTTAACTATTTAGGAAAAACACTAAATGAGTGGATAATAGATACAAAGGTAAATAAAATTATCTTAAAATATATGTAATATATGGCTCCGATCTTATGTTGACCAACTTATTAGGGAAAATACTAATGCAATTTAAATGCAAATAGTATCTGTAAATATGGTCATAAAGTTAGAGCAAATGTATTGGGTTATTTATTTGGATCCCTCATCAAGTTTTTATTTTTTTAAAAGTATATTTTAATTGATGGATGTACAACATTAAATATTGAAACAAGGAAACACTTTAAATACTAGCTAAGAAATTAAATATTAATTTTTACAATATTTGAATATGCATAAAAATAGTTAATTTAATGGTAAACTTTTTGAAAACACAAATATATTTTTTTATGTTAATGGTGATTTATGTATAATTGTTGATATCACAACGCTAGTAGAAGCACATTATTATTTTCTTTAATTTTTGATAAACTTTATTTAGTAAAAAGATTATGTTACTTTCGAATATACCTGAAACTAAATCTTGCTTAAATATTTTTTTTAAAATGCCTAGTACTCACCAACCTATCACTTGATTAACATTATACATATTTCTTAATTTATTTTGAGACAAATTCATCTAAAATGATTGCATAAATCACTTACCAAGATAATGTGCCTGCATTAGTGTAAAATTAAAAGAAAAATACTCAAGATGAACAGAGATTAGTTGGAGATGTTTTACTAAATTTTTAACAAATGAATATTTATTACATTTATTACTCTAATGAAGTTTTCTCCTTTTATGCTAACTAAAATATATTTGTCATGAAATAAACTGCGCTAGAGGTAGCGACACTAAGACACCAATGAAGAATCAATTACCCAAGCCAAACCATAAACAACTTATTAAGAGTTTAAGCAATCAAAACCAAGTTTCATAACAAAACATTGTTATGAGAAAACATTTGTGCTAGTACTCCCTTTGGAATGTGAAAATCATGTCCCAAATATCTATATAATTTAGAATATGGTAATGTATCATTGGACTAATAGTATCATCATCCCGCTCCAAAATATGATGTCTGAACACAAGACTTTTACATAATAGAATAGGACAACACATGCATAAACCAAGTATAAACAAGACTCTCAGTCATCAACTTGACTTAATCACCACATGAAAATGTCCAACATCATCACAACAATACATATCCAATCCAATCATGGAACCAACACACAAAAGTACAATCAAATATGTAACAAGTGTGGTATCCAAGCTAACCATGTAATAACCTATACTAGGCTTGGCACATCAACCAATCGATAAATATTCCATACCAGGCATAGTACCCAAGCTAACTTATAATCTGTACCAGCCTACTAGGTGTGGTATCTAATACAACCATTAACCTATACAAGTTGTGGTACTCGGATCAATCTATATCACAATCACAAAACAGTAGTATAATCACACTTCTAAAACCATAAACAATTAAGACAAGTCTATCGCATGAGATTTAGCGCAAGATATCATTTCACATTCATCCCCCTTTTTTAATCACGTATTATTCGAGCAATATTGAAGAACCATTTAACATGTAGACATATCATTGGTTGGAAATTGGTTTTAGGTAAATTATTGGTCGAAAAGCCAAGGACTGAGCGGAAAGATATTTAGCATGGGGTTCGAGATTATACATATAATCCTGAAATATTTAGGTCATATGGGGTTAATTTTCTATTTTTGTTATAATTTCTAGAAAGATCAAGCTAAAACATCACAAAAGGGGAAGATTCTAATCAAATAGATCATACAAATCTGATTTGAATAAGGTAATGGTATAATTGTTTTATAATTGTTTCCTAAATTATGATATCTGTGCATGATAATTATTTTATTAGTATGGCATGCACATTTGGGGTTTTAGGGGATAAGAGATTTAATGTTAATAAAATCTGATTATCAATCTCATGCAATGAACTATCTTAAATACTCGTTGGTTTTATAAGTGTAGCTGGTTTTCAAAGTGGTTATGATTGTTGTGATATTTGTGACTTTTGGTTCTGCTCCTATATACCTATTTGGTCTTGATCCAAGTCTTATCATCAATATCTGTATTAATAATCTCTATGTTAGAATCTACATTTCGTGCGTTGGAACAGTTGGGAAAATTTGAGATCAAAGTGGCATTATGAGAAAGTTTGGAACTAAAGTGGAATTTTTGAAAGAACGTTCTTGAAGATTAGGTGGGGTCCACTTGATTGGTGTTGAGTTTCAATTGGGCCAAGTGTGGTACACTTGACAAGATTTGTTTGTATATAAGTATCTATATATACAAGATTATCTCTACAATCTTTTAACATTTCCATACTTAGAAGAGAAAAAAAAAATCAAGAACAAGGGAAGAACAAGCTAGGGCTCTCGGGTTTGCAAAGAAAAGCTTGAAATTCACTTTCTTCCATTCCAAAATTATTTTGATAAAACAAACCTACTATATTAAGGCCCCTAAGTAGCTTGAAGGAGTTGTTGGAGCAAGAAAATATTTATTCTTCACTTTTGGAAACCTTAGCTCAAGTGTGAAGTTGAAAGGAAAAGGTATGATTTAATTTTATTTTATGTATTATGAAGGTTGTATGTATGTTGTAGTATGTTAAAAAGAAGAAACATTATGGAATATGGAATGTAGGAAGTAAGTTGTGTACGTACATGTTGAAGCCGTGTGATGTAGTGTATTTTTTGTAGTATTGTATTCATGGAATATGGAATGTTGGAAGTAAGTTGTGTATGTACATGTTGAAGCCGCGTGATGTAGTGCATGTTTTGTAGTATTGTATTGTGTTAGAATTATGAAATGATGCTTAGTTAGCATAATATGATTATTATAGGGTGGAGTAAGGACTTGGAAACCATTTATATGTTTATATAGAGTATTGGGGCCGAATTGGTACATGTATTGTTGCTTAAGTAGTATACTATGATCATTGTAGAGTGAAGAAAGTATTGGAAACCATTTACATGTTTATATAGAGTATTGGGGCCGAATTGGTACATGTATGTATATATAGTGTTATGTTTTGTTGGAATGATGAATTGATGCTTGGTTGGCATGATATGATTATTGTAGGAATGGATGGAAATCATCTTTATGTATATATTAGTATGCTGTTCAGTTTTGAAAATATGATTAAATGATGTTACATGGAGCTATTGTTGTTATATTGGCATTAGAATTGATTATTGAGGTTATTGGGTTGTTGTTGTTGTTGTTATTGTTGATTTGAGCCGAGTTGGATTCTCGGAGTAGCATATTTTTAAGGTGAAATGCTGCCGAATTTTTCGTAGAATAAAGAGTAAATTTGAAATTTAACGCCAAAAAAGTCCTTAGCTAATTGTGTGGCCTTGTTATGAATTATTTGTAGACTTTGAGCATCCCAAATCATAAGTTGGAGTTGATTTACATTTGGATTGAATTGGAAGACGTTGAGGTATGTAAAGCTATTCTACTTTTTGGCATGTCTTAGAAAAATATAGGTTATGGTATGAACTCTATTCCTGCAATCCGAGCTGGTGTACAGTCCGTATTCATTCCTTGGCACTCTTGTGTTAACTTTGTCAGAATATTGACTCTTATGTTTTTAAAGTTGTAAGTTGCAAAATATGAAAAATTTGATAAATTTTGAAAGAATTTATTTATTAAAAGTTTTAAAAGTATAAATGTCCATAATTTTTTTATAAAAGCTCGGATTGCTTGAAAATCATTAGAAATACCTCGTAGAAGTTCGTATGATTTAGGATGAGTAAGCTCCCCATAGGTTGGGCCAGTTCGGGTTCTCACTGGCCATGGATCCCACACCGCCCTTTGGAGTTTGTGTGATTTAGGATGAGTACGTTCTTCGTAGGCTGGGTCAGGTCGGGTTCCCACCGACCATGGGTCCCACACCACCCTTTATACGATTTTGGTAAATTTTGAAAGGAGTTGTAATAAATATTATTCTGATTTCAGATATGAATATTTTACTTATCCTTTGAATTTATGATAATGATTTTATGCATATGATTACTCACGACTCTGCTCGTGCCTATTGTGATATCATTCGCCGGTTCTCGGGCCGGTTGTTGTCGTCCACATTGTGATATATATTCCGGAGTATGCTGATATCAGTGGGTCGGCTTTGCCTAAGGGTCGGGCTCCGTTTAATTGGTGTGATGTAGTAATTGGGTTTTCTGATTTGTGAGTGCAGTGGTCTTCCCTAGCTCACTTATCCTATACGCTTAGTTGGTGTGATGCAGTCATTGAGCTTTCTTATTTGTGAGTGCAGTGGTCTTCCCTAGCTCACTTATCTTACGTTTGTGATATGTGATGGAGATTTAGTTCAGAGATTTGAAACTTTCTGGTGTATGTCGTGTTATGGCGCCGGTGATGGGCGGGGACCATATTTTTCGTGCCCTATGCATGATTTGTATTTTGGAAAGTAAGCATTTTGATATTTTGGTTATTGTTTCGGATCACTATGATTTTGCTTAAGATATTACTCCGATTTTATATTTTGCATCTTCTGCTTTACATACTCGGTACATATTTCGTACTGAGCCCCCCTTTGCTTCGGGGGCTGCGTTAATGCCCACAGGTTCTGACACACAGTTTAGTGACTCATCAGCTTAGAAAGTTCTTCTGCGGTTTGAAGTGCTCCCCCACTCCGGAGCCCACTTTTGGTCTATATATATACTTTTGTCCGTTGCATTATATGTATATATATCCGTTCATGGGTACGACGGGGCCTGTCAGTCTGTTAGAGGTTTGTGGATACATACACGTATGGGTTGTGCCCAGTTTATCTGATTAGACCTGCATAATCTGTTTGATAGGTTTGGTAGGTAGTTTTAAAAGCCATAGTGGCCTTATCGGCCCATATTTGCATATATGATACTTTGTGGATTCTATTTGGTATCTGTTGGCATATTTCGATATGCAGGTCATTTTCGGATAATTTGAGATGCACAAGTAAATATGTCTGGAAGTTTTCTTAAAAACTTTAAATATGTTAAATATGTTTGATCAGATTTGATAATAGGTTTGATATTTCTGTTGGCATCAGCCATCTATTTGGAAATTTGGTTTGGTGATTATGTTTGGGTGCCCATCTAGGCACTAGTCACGGCCCATCAGGTTGGGTCGTGACAGAAGTGATATCAGAGCGGTTCATCCTCGGAATGTTCACAGACTGTGTCTAGTGGAGTCTTATTTATCGGTGGATCGGGCCCCATATCTATAAACAGGAGGCTACAGGACATTTAGGATGTTACTCTTCTTTCTGATCTTAGATCATGCAATAAAGCGATGTTATCAGGATGACTCCTCTTCTGATAGATTGTTTTGGTTTCAGTAATGCTTTGGGGAAAGACCCCATCTGTCCGAAAGGGCAAGTCTGCGGTGAGTGTGATATTGTGGTGATTGAAAGGAAACTCCCTTTAAGTTGTTCACGTGGTTCGTAAGACAGGTTTAACATTCGGGGATGAATGTTCCAAAGGAGGGGAGGATGTTAGAACCCGCATTTTGTGCGTTGAAACAGTTGGAAAAATTTGAGACCAAAGTGGCATTATGGGAAAGTTTAGGACCAAAGTGGAATTTTTGAAAGAAGGTTCTTGAAGATTAGGTGGGGTTCACTTGATTGGTGTTGAGTTTCAATTGGACCAAGTGTGGTACACTTGGCAAGATTTATTTGTATATAAGTATCTATATATACAAGATTATCTCTATAATCTTTTAACATTTCCATACTTAGAAGAGAAAAAAAATCAAGAACAAGGGAAGAGCAAGCTAGGGCTCTCGGGTTTGCAAAACCCTACATTATAGTTAACATTTCCATACTTAGAAGAGAAAAAAAATCAAGAACAAGGGAAGAGCAAGCTAGGGCTCTCGGGTTTGCAAAGAAAAACTTGAAATTCACTTTCTTTCATTCCAAAATTATTTTGATGATACAAACCTACTATATTGAGGCCCCAAAGTAGCTTGAAGGAGTTGTTGGAGCAAGAAAACATTTATTCTTCACTTTTAGAAACCTTAACTCAAGTGTGAAGTTGAAAGGAAAAGGTATGATTTAATTTTATTTATGTATTATGAAGGTTGTATGTATGTTGTAGTATGTTAAAAAGAAGGAACATCATGGAATATGGAATGTTGGAAGTAAGTTGTGTATGTACATGTTGAAGCCGCGTGATGTAGTGCATGTTTTGTAGTATTGTATTGTGTTAAAATTATGAAATGATGCTTAGTTAGCATAATATGATTATTATAGGGTGGAGTAAGGACTTGAGTTGTTGTTGTTGTTGTTGTTGTTGTTGATTTGAGCCAAGTTGGATTCTCGGAGTAGCATATTTTTAAGGGGAAATGCTGTCGAATTTTTCGTAGAATAAAGGGTAAATTTGAAATTTAATGCCAAGAAAGTCCTTAGCTAATTGTGTGGCCTTGTTATGAATTATTTGTAGTCTTTGAGCATCCCAAAGCATAAGTTGGAGTTGGTTTACATTTGGATTGAATTGGAAGACGTTTGAGGTATGTAAAACTATCCTACTTTTTGGCATGTCTTAAAAAAATATTGATTATGGTACGAACTCTATTCCCGCAATCCGAGCTGCTGTACAGTCCATATTTATTCCTTGGCACTCTTGTGTTAACTTTTTCATAATATAGACTCTTGTGTTTTTAAAGTTTTAAGTTGCAAAATATGGGAAATTTGATAAATTTTGAAAGAATTTATTTATTAAAAGTTTTAAAAGTATAAATGTCCATAATTTTTTATAAAAGCTCGGATTGCTTGAAAACTGTTAGTAATGCCTCATAGAAGCTCTATGGTTTAGGATGAGTAAGCTCCCCATAGGTTGGGCCAGTTCGGGTTCTCATTTTTGCTTATCCTTTGAATTTATGATAATGATTTTATGCATATGATTACTCATGACTCTTCTCATGCCTATTGTGATATCGTTCGTCAGTTCCCAGGCCGGTTGTTGTCATGCGCATTGTGATATATATTTTGGAGTATGCTAATGTCGGCGGGTCGACTTTGCCCCGGTTCTCGGGCCGGTTGTTGTCGTCCACATTGTGATATATATTCCGGAGTATGCTGATATCAGTGGGTCGGCTTTGCCTAAGGGTCGGGCTCTGTTTAGTTGGTGTGATGTAGTAATTGGGTTTTCTGATTTGTGAGTGCAGTGGTCTTTCCTGGCTCACTTATCCTATGTTTGTGATATGTGATGGAGATTTAGTTAGGAGATTTGAAACTTTCTGGTGTATGTCGTGTTATGGCGCCGGTGACGAGCGTCGACAATATTTTCCGTGCCCTATGCATGATTTGTATTTTGGAAAGTAAGCATTTTGATATTTTGGTTATTATTTTGGATCACTATGATTTTGCTTCAGATATTACTCTGATTTATATTTTGCATCTTCTGCTTTACATACTCGGTATATATTTCATACTAACCCCCCTTTGCTTCGGGGGCTGCGTTCATGCCGGCAGGTTCTGACACACAGTTTGGTGACTCATCAGCTTAGAAAGTTCTTCTGCGATTTGAAGTGCTCCCCTACTCCGGAGCCCACTTTTGGTCTATATATGTACTTTTGTCCGTTGCATTATATGTACATATATCCGTTCATGGGTACGACGGGGCCCTGTCCCATCCTATGATTCTGTCAGTCTGTTAGAGGTTTGTGGATACATACACGTGTGGGTTGTGCCCAGTTTATCTGATTAGACCTGCATAATCTGTTAGGTAAGTTTGGTAGGCGGTTTTAACCGCCATAGCGGCCTTATCGGCCCATATTTGCATATATGATACTCTGTGAATTCTATTTGGTCTCTGTTGGCATATTTTGATATGCAGGTCATTTTCGGATAATCTGAGATGCATAAGTAAATATGTCTGGAAGTTTTCTTAAAAACTCTAAATATGTTAAGTATGTTTGATTATATTTGATAATAGGTTTGATATTTCTGTTGGTATCAGCCATCTATTTGGAAATTTGGTTTGGTGATTGTATTTGGGTGCCCATCCAGGCATTAGTCACGACCCACGGGGTTGGGTCGTGACACTCTATGATTTGCTTCGCTATTTGGCCGAAGATGGTAAATCACATCAATATATAGAAAGGGTCAAGGGTTTCTCGACTGAGTTAAAAATATAATGAGCACATCCTAGATGCCTCAGCCCTAAAGCATATAATGAGTGCATCCCAGATGCCTCTAGTCTCAATTTCAAGTAGCAAAGGCAATACGACCCCCATTTAGAAAATAGTAAAATAGTACTGGTGTCAACCCAACTTTCTCAAAATAATGTGAATAAACAATGCATGCAACGAGGTCGACTACAACGATGAACAAACAAAGAGCCAATATAATGCATGTCATCACCAGCATCCAAACACCACGCATAATCACATACAAATTTTCACTATAAATAATTGAGTCTCAGGACTCAAACATAACCCACAAGTCAACAATAATAACACAAGAATCTCAACCCCTGGATATCAAGAGTAATAATAAGATGAACAAATATCCCATGGGACATTCTCTAGCCTCTAAATCTAACTAGAAGCATATTTCTAGTGATATAAGTACAACTAATTTCTGTCAATCGGGTATGGAGAAAACATGAAGAAATCTAACACTTAGTCATCCTATAGTAAGGACAATACATACTCATAAGCTTAATAATGTAAAAATCACTATACCAAGGCTATAACATAGGCTCTACACTAATAAAGAATACTACACCTCCGAGATCCCCCTCTACAATGGCCAAATAAAGTAAGGATCAACCCCAAAATCAATACAAGGTAAAATATCGATTACCATATTAAACATCATACGAGACACCTAAAGTAGGATAACAAGGCTAAACTAAGGTTTAGTCAACAATTTACCAACTAATCCTATGCTATCATAAAGGCAACCTAAACTAAGGCTCATTCTGGAATGAAGAAGTAGGAAGTTAGAATTTTAAACCTAATTCATCACATTTAATCTCAACTACAAGCAATTTATATAACAGAATACCTTAGAAAGCTCAATCAAAAGGAGAGAGACCATAGCCTACCTTGAAGTCGAACATGCATGCTCCAAGTCCATTTTCCAATTGCTTTCCATGCCAAAATCAACTCCAAATGCTTTCACACTATCAAAATGTCAACCAATTAGTAAATACAAATATTTTGACACCAAATTCACATTTTCCATAGACAAACCCAAAATTGAGTAAAAAATAAAATTGTCAGGCCCGCAATGAAAATCCTAAAAATGACTCCATAAAAAGGCCTTAAATAAATTATAGAATTTGACTTTGGTCAACATTCAAAGTTTGGAAACTCTAATGCGAATTCCAATAATTTCATCGAGTTTGAAACATCATTTCTGGTAGGGTTGCATACTTGGTTCATATTTATAGGGTATGAATGATTTCCGAGGGTCAAAAAGCAAGTTTTAAAAGGTGTTGATGCAAGTTGATCGCGGTCAACGCCTGATTAACAGGGGTCAACATGGGTCAACAACCCTATTTCTTTTATTTTTATTGTTGAAAATACCTCTATCTTCCACATTTTGACTACTCCACTTTTTTCTTCCATTTTTTTGGAGTTCTAAATGCTTGGAGGTGCAATGTTGAATATATTTTTTGTGAATTTTCATTTGGATATGCTTTCTGAACATAACTTTTTTTATTTTCAATATTTAAATTATGATATTGACTTGAAAGTTTTTTGTTTCAACCCTATAATTTTTATGGATTTTTCAAAATATGATTCAAACTTTAAATATGTCACGATCCAATCTATGGGCCATGACTGATACCCGATAGGGGCACCCAGACAACATTTCCAAAATAGACTCAAGTATAGGTTTCATATGTTTTACAGAAATTTTGGCAGAGTTTTCTCTGTTATATTGACTAGCCACCTGAAATAGAAAAGCCCAACGAACCAACAGACAGATCATGGGTAAAGATATACATACGTGCGGGCCGACAAGGTCACCGTTGCGGTCCTGTAGGGGAGCTCGTCCAACAGCAGTGGAGATCCTAAGTTGGAGGTCCTCTAGCATGTACGTCGGGACCTACGGGCATGAATCACAACCCCCGAAGGAAGGGGGTCAGTACGAAAGACGTGCCAAATATGTAAAGCAGAAAGTACATACAATCATCAGATTAGCCAAATGAATATAGACAACAGAAGTACATATAGTTATCAAAGTAGTCAAAAGACCATAGTCAAGGGATTTCATTTTTCTGAATGCGTATCAAATTATGGTTTCAGCATACTCAAGAGTCAAAGAAATACTTGTAAGAATTAACGGACGGGAACGATGGCAACCTCTATACACGCGCCATACCACAGCATCACTCCAGATGTTTCCACCTGGCCGAATCACCGATACATAGCACAAATGGAGGGCAAGTGAGCCGGCATCCCTGAACTCAGTTACCCTAATGTGGCATGAAACCACCGAACTGAAGGCCCAATCACAGCATAACTCCAGCTAAGCGAAGCCGGCCCTTGGGCGAAGCCGACCCCGCCGTATCCAGCCAACTTCGAAAAATATACATACATATATATATATAGTATCATAAACACGACCTAATCGGCCCGGGAACTGGCGAATGGAAATATAATGGCACGAACAGAGTAGACCGGAGTGTATGTACAAAATCACCTTAGGGATTCAAACTTAGATACAAAATCATATTTGGGTATTATTAGGACAAGTTATTCCCTTAGGTTCCATTTTTGTCTAACAATTTAATTTCCCAATTTAAAGTTAGTCTACTAGATCATAATTGGAATTATCCTCACTTGTATCAAATATTCATTCTTGGAGAAACCATATATTATTGATGCACAATAACCATTTTTGAGGGTCAACATGATGCTT
>DF367416.1:1714-20163 GCA_000787875.1 Solanum virginianum | reverse complement strand
AAATAAGCTGAAACTATAATTTGACACATGCACGAAAATGAAATCCTATGACTATGTTCAGTATGCTATTCTGATAACCATATATGAACCCTATGCGTATGTTCAGTTTGATACTTTAATGACTACATGTACATCCTATGTCTACGTTCAGTTGTTTATTCTAGTATTGATATGTATATTCTGCTTTACATATTCGGTACGTCCTTCGTACTGACCCTCTTTCATCGGGGGCTGCGTCTCATGCCCGCAGGTTCAATCACACAGATTAGCAGGATTCCAGCTTAGGCCTCAGTTGCAGTAACCCCCTTTCTTTAGGGGCTGCGTCTCATGCCCGCAGGTTCAGTCACACAAGTTAGCAGGATTCCAGCTTAGGCCTCAGTTGCAGTTGAAGAGCTCTTTTACTTTAGAGCTACTTTTGGTACACATGGTTGTATTACTCTCATTATGTTTATGTTGGGGCCCCTGTCCTGTCTTATGATTCGGTTTGTCTTTATTAGAGGTCTGTGGATAGTCTATGAGTTAGGTCCTTTTAGAAAGTCTGTCTATTTTGTATTGACTGGTTCCCGATAGGGGCACCCAGACAATATGACCAAATCAGATTCCAACATGAGTTACTATTCATTTTATAAAAATTTTGGCAGAGTCACCTTTGACTTTAGCCACCTGTCTGGACATTCTGTATGTATACTATGTTTATTAGGCAGTAGGACCGCAGCGGTGACCTTATCGGCCCGTAAATATATGTGTATATGTTGTGACTCCTCTATTGGTTCGCTGAACTTTTCTATTTTAGGTGGCTAGTTAGTAATATAGAGGAAACTTTGCCAGAATTTTTATAAAATGAATAGTAACTTATTTTTGAAATCTGATTCGGTTATGTGATTTGGGCAGCCCAAACGGTGCTAGCCACGGCCCATAGGTTGGGTCGTGACAGATACATAGCATTTCCAACAACACCTCTACTACATAGATAAGAGCAGGGGCTAAGACAAAGCAATCGGGCTCACTCTCATAGTCAAAATAGAACATAAAGAAGAATGTTTCAATACATAATAAAAGAAACATAGACTAAGGTACCCGAAGTGAATGACTTACCAACTAGCTTGAGTAGTACCGACTAGCCACGTTAAGGAGAGGGATGATCATCTTGGGCTCCTGTTCCTACATGGTGATATCATGTTGGCAAGAGTATGCGTTAGTACGTTTGAATGTACTAAGTATGTAGGATGCAATGCAACAAAAGATATACATCATAATCAAAATGCATAACAACAGGCAATAGGCATAATATAACAATATGGCATGTATGATCATTGCATAAGTAAAACATGCTTAAGTAACTCATGCTCATATATGTTATCATATATGTAGAAGGGACTAAGCTAGATTTCCAAAGTACAAACCCTTTTGTAGGTTAATAATGATGTAGCCCCATCATTTAGGTGGTGAAGTACTAACCCTTCACTCGATTGGTGATAAAGCCGTCCCATCACCTAAGTAGAGAAGTACAAACCCTTCACTCGGTTGATGAGTACAAAACCCCATCTCGACTAGTGATGATGTCGCCCTATCACTTGGTGGAGAAGTATAAACCCTTCACTTGATTGATGAGTACAAACCCCCATCTTAGTTAGTGATGATGCTGCCACATCACTAGGTGGAGTAGTTCAAACCCTTCACTCAGTTGATGAGTATAAACCCCCATCTTGGTTATCCAAATTCCTATCTCCCCCGGATTGGGCATGGTCTAATGCAACACTATATATAGGATTTATCATATACATAAGCTCATTTCATCATTATAACATCAATCATATCATATCTTATGCTTTGGACCTTCAATTCCTCAAGAAATCATAACTGGACATTTTAGCAAACACTTAGAGGGTGTGAAATGGTAGTTTAAAACCATGCAATTTAGAGGTGAAATCATGCAAGAAAATCCGTTGTAAAACCATCAATCAACACCTTGAAACACCCCCAATCCATATACATCAAAACTTCTCATCAAATCTTACATTAGATCCAAGATTTATAGCTCAAAAATATAGCAAAACAGTGACAACTTTACCCACCTTTAACATAATTCATAGACATGTTCATAATAGTAAATCTATTTACAAAATCAACTTTGAATCATGCAAATAGAGTAAGAAGGACATTAGGGAACCATGGGTGAAAAGACCCAATGGCTAAAACCTACATACCTTAGCTTTGGAGAAGCCCTTGATGAAGATTGAAAATGGAGGCTTGAATCTTGAAGTTAATCCTTAGATTCGAAAGAGGTTTTGGGACTTGAATCTTGAGAGAAATATTAGTCTAAGTGTTTGAGTGAGTATTGGAGAATGTTTACGATGATATGAGGGTGAAATATGTCTAAGTATAGGTGAAAACATATATGGAAACTCTTGGGCCCAAGACTCAAGCCTTCGACCCGAAAATAGAAAAATGCACAAATAATACTGGTAGATGCGGAAACTATTCTGGAAATTGCATTCTTGAAATTTTGTAATTGCTAATTCTTCGCTCTTAAATTGGGGTTAGGCCCCTTTCCCCCTAATTTTGACCCCCAAAACAAGAATATTAAGTCAGATTTTTGATATCGCACATGAATTTTGAGATATATAGAATTTAAAATTCTTGGCATTTTCGAGCACTTTTTGGGGTGGTTTCAATATCTCCCCCTTGGGAACATTCGTCCCTAAATGTAAAATAAACATACATGATAAGAGTAATCATGACCAAATCAGCCCTAACAAGAATGCAACATTACATCTAAAACACCATTTTTAAAATCTCAACATAAGTGTAAAATCATCATAAACTTTCCACTTAAACATGAATGCATATGAATAACATAGGGGCTGAAACATAAGCCTTGAAATCACATGAAGAACCTAGTCACTATCTTAGGCTTGATTAGAGTGAATGATATACGAATATCACTCCCATAAGACTACTTGGCTTTCTTGGAGACACCTTTGACTTGATGATCCTTTCAAGAGACCCTTAACGAACACTACATCCTAATTAGTCAACTTCTCCACTCATCCACCTAATACCTCCACCGGGACTTCCCTAAGCCAACTTGTCCGCCATATCACCCACAATTTTAAAGAATGTTATAGCACTAGAGTCACTAACACATCCCCTCAATCACGAAGAATGAAGAACTGGACGAACCATATCTACATCCATATGCAACCTCACCAACCTCCCTCTACACTCTATAAGGACTCACCATCCTCAACACAATTGTCAATATTAAATACACCTAACACACATGATACCATGACCACCATCTCCCCCTTGGGAGACAACCTCCACTCTATCAATCTCTCAAGAAAATCCAAGTTTAAGGTATGTGGGTTTCAACCATTGGGTCTTTTCACCCATTGGGTCTTTTCACCCATGGTGCCCAACCTTCCCTTTTTATAAAAGATTGCATGTTTTCAAGTTGTATTACTTACGGGTATTACTTATTATGGATTATGATTATAAATTACATTGGGATTTTATGAAATATTGATTAAAAACACATGTTTATCTATTTCAACCTTATACTATGAGATCGTTTGTGTATTGTGACTATGCGTGTTTTGGGTTATGAAATTATGATCTATTATGATATTTGATGATGGATTTCAAGGTATCTTATATGAGGGTTTTACTACGAGTTGGTGGGTTAATTTACATTAAGATTTCTCATATTATTTCACTTTTGAATTGTATGATTTTGAACTAGTATTGCACACCCACCAAGTGTTTAATAAAATGTCTTGACAAGGATTCTCAAGTTGTTGATGGTCTATTACATAGTTTATAAGTCAAATGACTTTATGATGATTAAGGGATTGTATCTATGTATTGAATTCATGGAAAGTATCTATAGTGTTGCAAGTTGACCATACCCTGTTAGGGGGTAACATGCATATACTACCATGTTGAGGGGTAGATACCTTGACCACGTTGTCGGGGGTGACATGCTCATACTACCATGTTGAGGGATAGATACCTTGACAACCTTGTCGGGGGATGATATGCCCATACTACCATCTTAAGGTGCAGTTACCTTGACCACCTCACCGAGGGGGTGACATGCCACGGATTCCAAGTAATAGTTGATTGGTCAATGATTATGGTCTCTTCCTACACATATAATATATATTTGCAAGTTATATGATTTACAAGCATGTTTTACCTTAAGCATTAATTATACATAGCATATTGATATACCTATCCATTGCTTATGACTATGCATTTTAACTATGTTGGCTTATATCTTTTAGCATTGCATCCTACATACTTAGTACATTCAAATGTACTAACGCATACTCTATACCTACATGATGATACCGTACAGGAACCAGAGCACCTCTCGATCATCCTCCACATGGCTGGTTTGGTGCTTTGGAGAATAAGCTTTGGTGAGTCATATAGTCAAGGGATATTACCTATGCTACTCTTACTATTTTATGTCTCTTTATGTTGAACATTTGATACCATAAGGGTAATCCCGGAAAGTGTCTTGGCTCCCACTCCAATCTATGTTTAGAGGTATTGTTGGAACAAATAATGTACTTATACTTTGAGCTTTGACTCTTTTATACTTTATAAATATCAAGACTTACCATAATCCCTTTTCCCTTAATTATGTCTTTTTTTTGTTGTTTGGCTTCCTCGATCAAGGATGTGTGATTGATATGCTAAAAGGCTTATTTGAGGTTCCTTCAGGTTCCTCATTAGCCGGGTCATGTCTAGACCCTAGTCTTAGGTCGTGATAATTACCTTCTAATCAAGGAGACCCAAAACTATATTCAACCAATTTTATGGATTTCTAGTTTACTTTAAATCGAGGTTTTGAATATTATTATTCCTAAAATTCTATTGATGCATTGGTAGTGTTTATTTCATGATTTTAAGATGATTTAAACCATTATGTGAGAATTTACATTGGGTTTATGGAATTGTAGCTATGCATTCTCCATTAAGGCTTGTTTATGGATAGGTGATTATATGATAATTTTAAATGTAGATTTATGAAATGACCCCAAAAAGTGCCCGAAAACGTGCCTCGGAAGTGCCTAAAACTGTAATTTCTATATATCTCAAAATCTGTGCATGATATCAAAAATTCAATTTCATATTCTTCGTCGGGGGCAAAATTGAGTCGGATATGGGTCTAACCCCAATTTTAGAGGAACCGTATCAAAATTCAAAAATTCAAAAATTTCCTTACCTAGGGTTGATCCCACTGACCGATGTTAAAATGGTGCCAATTTTGTTGTTCGGTCCAAGGCTTTTGGGTCTTTGCCCTAAGTCTCCCCATGCATTAAAATACCTATACGTAACCATATTTCACCTTCATATCATACAAGACTTTCGCTAATACTCTCTCAAACACTTAGACAAATATTTTACCAAAATTTCAAGTGCCAAAACTCATTCTGGATCTTAAGGATTTCACTCAAGCTTCAAGTCTCAATTTACAATCTATGTCAAGGAATTCTCCAAAGCTAAGGTAAGTGGGTTTCAACCATTGGGTCCTTTCACCTATGGTCCACAAGCTTCTTTTTTACCTAAATTACATGTTACTAAGTTGATTTCACTTATGGATCTTCTATTATGAATTTGACTATGAACTATGTTGGAATTTTGTAAAAGTGTGACTATTTAAGAATGTTTTGATCTACGAATCCTTGATCTATCTTGAGATTTGATGAAGGGTTTTGATATACTTAGCAATGTGGTATTACCAAGTGTGGGTGGGTTTATTTACTTCAAGATTTCTTACATGATTTCACTCTTTAATTGAATGGTTTTATACTAGCATTACACACCTACCAAGTGTTCGATAAAATGTCTAGTTAGGGTTCTTAAACTGTTGATGATTCATTGCATGACCTATGACTTATATGACTTTACAATGATGAAAGAAATATATATATGTACTATTTCACACATATCAGTTAGTAGTAACAACTTGCAATATTTTGTGTGTTTTTTTTACATAATTAGCATCTATATGTCAATGAGGAGAGATATATAATTGTTCTATATGTGCAGCCCTACAAATGCAACAAGAAATGGGCAATTGCTTTGAATCCGCTGCCACATTCTTGGGGGTTTGTACCTCAATTGCTTCACTTGGGAGGTAGTAGGCCCGTGTAACCATGTTGGGGGGTTTCTACCTCAATTGCCTTACTTGGGAGGTGGTAGGCATATGCTACCATTTGGGGGGGTTTGTACCTCATCTGCCTCCCTTGGGGGGTGTAGGCTCGTGCAACCACATTGGGGTGTTTGTACCTCAATTGCCTCACCAAGAAGGTGGTAAACCTTGGTTACTAATGATGGTCTCTTCCTACACGTATAATATGTTCCATGTAATCATCTTTTACTACAAGCATCATTCATGCATGACATATTGCTATGTTCAAATTTATTGCCTAAATATGCACTTCGATGATGTTGCTATCTCTTGTTACATTGCATCCTACATACCTAGTACATTTAAACGTACTAACATATACTTTATGCCTGCATGATGTTACCATATAGGGACCAGAGGTCTACTTGATCATCGTCTTCCTCCACGTGGCTAGTATGATTACTCCTAAGAAAGTTGGTGAGTCCTCAATTTTGGGGACAATGTCTTTGATCTATCTTATGCTATGTATAAAGACTCTCTTTCCTTTTATTATATGTTTTGACTATGAGGGTGAGCCTGATTGCTTGTCTTGGCGCCTGCTATGTTCTATGTATAGAATTGTTGTTGGACATGTTATGTAATGATGCTATTAGCTTTGACTCTCTTGCCTCTTTGATGTTTATGATATGAAAGATGTCCCTTAGCCCCGTATTACCCCTTTTTTCTATCTATTGTTGTGCTTTATTGGTTTCGCAATCAAGAATGTGTAATAATATGTTAAGAGGCTTGATTGGGGTCCCATCGAGTCCCCATTTTCCATGTCACATTTAGGCACTAGGCTTGGATCCTAACAAACTTGCTATCAGAGCACTAGGTTGTAAATCATCCTTGGCATCCTACACACTGCATTGATTAGAGTATTATTCATGGTTTTGTTTTGCACCATAACTATGAGTAGGAGGCTAAGAGACGTTTTAGGAAATGTTTTCCTTCTTCTTACTCTATGTCATACTATAGAAGTTAGGTAAGGTTTACCCTCTAATGAATGTTCCTTACTATGGTAGATTATGCCTAACAAAAGAGGAAGAAGAACCCGTACACCTGAGGATCAACTGGCTTATGGAGAGCTCCTGGATACTCTCACCTTACTAGCTCAGGTTGTGGTTAAACAAGTCAATCAAGAGCCCAAGTCCCTCATGCTCCTACTCTGGCATCTCGAGTGACAGACTTTATGAGCATAAACCCACCAGAGTTCTATATGTCTAAAGTGGATGAGGACCCTTAAGAATTTATTGATGAGATGTACAAAGTGTTGGCTATCATGGGTGTGAGGTTGGAAGAGAAGGTGAAGTTGCCGGCTTACCAACTCAAGGGGGTGGCCCAAATATGGCATACTCAATTGAAGGAGGAGATGGGGAAAAATAATGTGATTTTATGGAAGGAGTTCAAGGCGGCTTTCCTCAACTGGTTCTTTCCTCTTGAGCTTAGGGAGGTCAAAATGGTGGAATTCATGAATTTGAAGCAAGAATCTATGAGTGTGAGGGAGTACGCCCTCAAGTTCAACCAACTCTCTAAATATGCTCTGCACTTGATTGCCGACCTAAGGTCTAGGATGAATAAGTTTTTGATCGATGTATCTAATTTGGTGAGTTAAGAATGTTGTACCACCTTGTTGATAGGAGAGATGGACTTGTCCCGCCTTATGACCTATGCTGAACAATTGAAGAGGTGAAGTTGAGAAAGAGAAGGGGGAATGAGGCGAAGAGTTCCCATTTTGTTGGTAAGTTCTAAAATCTCAAAGGTGGTCAGTTTCTTCAAGGCCAAGGGTCTTCTTATGCTCCTAAGAGGAGGTTCACCAATAACTACCCAAGGGTCCAAGGTAATGGTGTTGTAGGGCCTAATGCTATGTGTCCAAAGTGTGGTAAGGGTCATGATGGCCCATGCTTGAGGCTACTGATGCTTGTTATAGTTGTGGGGAAGTGGGGCATAAAGCAATTGGTTGTCCACATAATCGTAACAAGGGTGAAGAGGTTCGTCCACAAGGCTAGGGTGCTAATGTGGTTCCTTTGGGAAGAGAAGGTCAGTAAGGTTTTGACATAAGGAACAATCGGTTCTATGCACTCCAAAAGGAAACAAAGGGTGATGAGATGCCTAATATCGTCACCAGTATGTTAAAAGACTTTGATTTTGAAGTGTATGCATTGATAAACCCAGGTGCCACTTTTTTTTTGTTACTCCTTTTGTTGCCAAAAGTTTTATGTGAGCCAAAATTATTATGTGAGTCTTATGAGGTGTCTACTCCCATTGGTGCATCTATGTTGCTAAAAAAGTTTATAGAAATTGTACCCTTTGTATTTTGCATAAAATATTGCCTTGTGATCTTATTGAGTTGGATATTGTGGATCTTGATATCATTCTTGGGTTGGATTGGTCGTATTCATATTATACCTCTATTGATTGTAGAACCCGTAGGGTCAAATTATGATTCCCAAATGAACTCGACCTTGAGTGGGAGAGTCATGATGTAGTGGTCAAGGGTAGGTTTATTGCTATAGACCTCTTTCCCAATACTCAACCCATTTCTATTCCCCCTTACCATATGGCCCCGGCGGAGATAAAGGAGTTCAAGGAGCAATTGAGAGACTTATTGGAGAAAGGTTTTATTATGCCCAGCCAGTCACCTTAGGGTGGACTGATGTTGTTTCTAAAGAAGGATGATGGGTCCTTTAGAATGTGTATTGACTACCGGCAACTTAATAGGGTCACCATAAAGAAAAAATATCCTCTACCAAGCATTGATAACTTGTTTGACAAACTTCAAGGTGCTAATCACTTCTCTAAGATTGATCTTCAATCTGGGTATCATCAAGTGAAGGTGAGGGAGTGTGACATTCCGAAGACGGCCTTCTGGACTAGGTATGGGCATTATAAATTTGTGATTATTTTTTTGGGTTGACCAACACATCGGCTATCTTCATGGATCTTATGAATAGGGTCTTTAAACCATACCTTGATTTGTTTATTGTGGTCTTCATTAATGATATCTTGATCTATTCTCATAGTGAGGAGGAGTATGTAAGTCATTTGAGGGATGGTATTAAAGTGGATCCTAAGAAAATGGAGGTGATTAGAAATTAGCCTAGACCTCTGACTTTATCAGATATTAGAAGTTGTTTGGGCTTAATGGGTTACTACTGGAGGTTTCTGAATGGGTTTCTTCTATTGCTTCTCCCATGACTAAGTTGACTCAAAAGAAGGCTATGTTTGTGTGGACTGATAAGTGTGAAAAGAGTTTCCAAACCTTGAAGGATAAGTTTGTATCCTCTCCTATCTTGTCTCTAGTGGAAGGGCTAGAAGGGTTTGTTGTGTATTATGATGCCTTACGTATTGGTTTTGGTTGTGTTTTGATGTAAAATGGTAAGGTGATAGCCTATGCTTCTAGACAACTCAAAGTGAATGAAAAAAATTATCCTACTCATGATTTTGAATTGGCCATCTTGGTATTTGCCTTGAAAAGTTGGCGTCATTATTTGTGTAGGGAGCATGTTGATGTGTTTACTGATCATAAAAGTCTACAATATGTGTTCACTCAAACAGATCTTAACTTGAGACAACAAAGGTGGTTAGAGCTTCTTAAAAACTATGATATGAGTATGCATTATCATCCTGGTAAGGCTAATGTTATAGCGGATGCTTTGAGTAGGGTGTCTATGGGTAGCCTAGCTCATTGTGATAATGGGGCCAAAGAGGTGCCTAGAGAGGTTCATTTGTTGGCTAGGTTAGGGGTTAGGTTAAAGAGGTTGAGATTCCTCCTTGGAAGTATAAGTAGTCTTAACCAAGTATGTTATAGCCTAGCTCATTCTTCCTATTCCATTCACCCCGGTTCTACCATGATGTATAGAAATTTGAGGGATGTGTTTTAGTGGGGAGGTATGAAGAAAGACATTGCCAAATTTGTATTTGGTTGCCATACTTGCCAACAAGTCAAAGTCGAATACCAAAGATCAAATGGCTTAACCCAAGATATAGAGATTCCTCCTTGGAAGTGGGAGGAAATTAACATAGATTTTGTGGTTAGATTGCATAAGACTAGAAAAGGTTTTGATTCTATTTGCATTGTACTTGATAGAATGACAAAGTTGGCTCATTTCTTATTGGTTAAGACTACTTATAGGGCCAAAGTCAATGCTAAATTGTACATTCGTGAGTTGGTTATATTGCATGTGGTGCTATTGTCGGTCATATCAGATCGTGGTGCTCAATTCACTTCACACCTTTGGAGGTTCTTCCAAAGAGGTCTTGGTACCTAGGTTAAGCTTAGTACAGCCTTTCACCCTCAAACGGATTACCAATTCGAAAGAACTATCCAAACTCCTGAGGATATGCTTAGAGCTTATGTTTTGGAGTTTAATGGTAGTTGGGATGATCATGTTCCATTGATTGAGATTACTTATAATAATAGCTATCTTTCAAGCATTGGTATGGCTCCTTTTAAGGCCCTCTATGGTAGGTGTTGTAGATCACTGGTTGGGTGTTTTAAAGTGGGAGAAATGGCTTTATTGGGTCCAATTCTAGTCATAAAGGCTATAGAGAAGGTAAGGGTGATTAGGGACAGGTTGAAAATAGCCCAAAGTCATCAAAAGTCCTATGCCAATGTGAGGAAAAGGGAACTTGAATTTAAAGCTGGTGATTGGGTCTATTTGAAGGTTTCACCCATGAAGGGTGTGGTTCATTTGGGTTAAAAGGGTAAACTGAGTCCAAGATGTGTGGGTCCTTATAGGGTGTTGAAGAGGATTGGTAAGGTAGCCTATGAGTTGGAGTTGCCTAGTGAAATGGACTTGGTTCATCTGGTCTTTCATATATCCATATTGAGGTAATGTGTAGGTGACCCGAATGATATTCTTCCATTGGATGTTGTGGGTGTTGTTGAAGACAACTTGACTTATGAAGAGATTCCAGTAGAGATCTTGGATAGACAAGTGAAGAGGTTGAGGAACAAGGATATGATTTCCATTAAGGCCTTTTGGAGGAATCAACAAGTCGAAAGTGCTATATGGGAATCTCAAACGAATAAGCAAAAACGATATCCCTATCTTTTCTATTCTACTCAAGCGTAAGAGACTAATTCTAAGTATTCTATGTGATTTCATGTCTCATGTATCAGCGTTTGTGTCATTGCATGCATTCTGATTTGTGTTGATAAGTTCATGGTGATTTCGACACTTATGTAAAGATTTTGAAACGATGTTTAAATGCATTATTGCATTTTGTTAGGGCTGATTTGTTCATGATTACTTTTCTTACATACATTTTCTTGACATTCGGGGACGAATGTTCCCAAGGGGAAGATATTGAAATGACCCCAAAAAGTGCCCAAAAATATGCCTCGGAAGTGCCCAAAATTATAATTTTCATCTCAAAATCCATACGTGATATCTAAAATCCAACTTCATATTCTTGATCGGGGGCGAAATTGAGTGGGAAATAGGTCTAGCCCCAATTTTAGAGCAACCGTATCAACATTCAAAAATTCAAAGATTTCCTTATCCAGTATTGATCCGCGCCCCTGGCACGACAGGACCGGGGCGCGAACCAGTGTTTAAATGGTGCCAGTTTTGTCATTTAGTCTACGACTTTTGTGTCTTGGGACTAAGTCTCCAAATGTGTAAAAATACCTATACTTAGCCATATTTCACCTTCATATCATACAAGACTTTCCCCAATTATGGGTCTTCTATTATGAATTTGACTATGAACTATGTTGGGGTTTTGTAAAGATTTGACTATTTAAGCATGTTTTGAGCTATGAGTCTTTGATCTATCTTGAGATTTGATGTAGGATTTTGATGTACTTTGCAAGGTGGTACTACCAACTGTGGGTGGATTGATTTACTTCAAGATTTCTTGCATGATTTCACTCCTTAATTACATGGTTTTACACTAGCATTACACACCCACCAAGTGTTTGATAAAATGTCTGATTAGGGTTTTTGAACTATTGATGATCCATTGCATGACCTATGACTTGAGTTACTTTATGATGATGAAAGGAATGTATATATGTATTGATTTCATGAATGGAATATATAGTGTTGCAAGTTGACCACACCTTGTTTAGGGGTAGTAGGCCCAAGCAACCATGTTGAGGGGTAGTAGGCCCAAGTATCCATGTTGTGGGGTTTATACCTCAATTGCTTTGCTCGGGAGTTAGTAGGCTCATGCAACCATGTTAGGGGTTTATACCTCAATTGCCTCACTCGGGAGGTAGTAGGCCCGTGCAACCATGTTGGAGGTTTATACCTCAATTGCCTCGCTCTGGAGGTAATAGGCTCGTACAACCATGTTGGGAGATTTGTACCTCATCCACCTCGCATAGGGGTGGTAGGCCCGTGTAACCACATTGGGGGGTTTGTACCTCAATCGCCTTGCTAAGGAGGTGGTAGGATTTTTTTACTAATGATGGTCTCTTCCTACACATGTAATATGTTCTATGTAAGCATGTTTTATCGTAAGCATCATTCATGCATGTCATATTGCTATATGCTCATTTATTGCCTAAATATTTATTTCAGTTATGTTGCCTATCTCTTGTTGCATCGTATCATACATACTTAGTACATTCAAATGTACTAACGCATACTCTATGCCTACGTGATGTTACCATATAGGAACCAGAGCTCCACTTGATCATCCTCCTCCTCCACGTGGTTAGTATGATTACGCTCAAGCATGTTGGCAAGTTCTCAATTTGGGGACAATGTCTTTGATCTTATGCTATGTATAAAGACACTATTTCCTTTTATTGTATACTTTGACTATGAGGGTGAGCCCAGTTGCTTGTCTTGGCCCCCGTTAAGTTCTTTGTTTAGAAGTGCTATTGGACAAGTTATGTAATGATGCTATGAGCTTTAACTCTCTTGACTCTCTGATGTTTATGATATGAAAGACGTCCCTTAGCCCCGTATTACTCCTTTTTCTATTTATTATTGTATTTTACTACTTCCGCGACCAAGGATGTGTAATGATATGTTAAGATGCTTGATTGGGGTCTCTTCGGGTTCTCATTCACCGTGTCATATCTAGGCTCTAGGCTTGGGTCATGATAATTTAATTATGTTTGCACTTGACTTGTTTTCACTTGAATTATATTATTGATTTTAGATAGAATCTTAATTACCCAAGTCATTCTCTCATTATTCATATCATATGCATTCATGTACATAGATTATTATCAAAATTATGAAGTGGGTTAAGCCCAATTTTGTTATATGATATGATTTTGATAAGATATTGATTACGACAAGAATATGATCACATAAATATCTATTGATTATGGCTCTTTGAGCAGTTTGGGTGCTTGCACCATTTTGTATATGAATGGTCTATTCCTATGCATAAATATTATGACTATGAAAGTATGGTTTTGGCATTTGAGCCTAAGTATGAACTATTATGAATGATATTTGGCTTTTAATCCTAATTGTACATTGAAATACTTTGGCATAGACTTGTATCTCTTCAAAGGATATATAATTACGTATATTATAAATACTCTTATGGGATGATGAGTTAGAACTGATGGAAGGAGGGTTCTCTCTCTTTCATCAAACTATGTGCCTAGTATAGGTTTTCTTTCCGAAATGAGAGGCCCGTAAGGAAAGATGCCTCCGAAATAGGGTTGCCCACAATGAGAAGAAATGATATGATATGATATGACATGATATATTTTGATATGAAATCCTATCCGAAATGGAAGGCCTATAATGAAGGATGCTTCATAAGAAATAGGAGGCCGGTAAGGTGAGGCATGGTTTAGCCTTGGCAAGTAAACCACCTCTTCACTGATAAAGGATAATCATTGGGATTCCAAGTAATAGCTCGCTTGGTCTTACTTATGTCGGTTGAGGTCTCTTTCCCACTATGTATATGAGTACCATTTGCATCTCATGAATCATTGGTTTCATGACATCTTGCTATACTACACTTCTTGTTATATATCTCCTCCTATAATATATGCCTTTGTTATCTAACATTGATATGTAGGTTTTGGTAAGTTTATGCACTGCATCCTGCATACTTAGTACATTCAAACATACTAACGCATACTCTTGCCTACATAATTTCACCATATAGGGACCGTAGACTTTGATCATCCACCGTTTGATGCTTAGCTCAGATTCCAAGTTCATTTGTAGAGGTGAGTCCTATCTTCCAAGGATGATCCACCATCTATCTACTTTTGGTACTTCAGTTTCTTTATGTATTGAGAGTAAGCCCGGGGAACGTCTTGGCCCCTGACCCTTCTATGTAGAGGCACTGTTATGTGACTGATGGTTTGTTATATGTTGCAATGGAAAGATGCTAAGTCCCGAAATGCCCTCATAAAGTGAGTCCTATTACCCCGTCCCATAGGATTATGTGTTTATTTATGAGTGTTTCCAAATAGAGGATGCAAGTTTTGGTATTTGAGGCTTGTTTGGGGACTCTTAGGTTCCTATTCATTGTGTCACAGCTAGACCCTAGGTTCAGGTCATGACAAAGATGGTATCGTAGCCCTAAGTTTATAAATAATTCTTAAAGTCCAACATGCCACATCAAGTAGAGTCCTATTTATGGGTGTGAAGTGCACCATACCTATAAGTGGGAGGCAATGATAACATTTTAGGAATTATCTCACTTCTTCAAGTCTTATGTCATACTGTGAATAGTTGGATTAGCTCTTGATCTTGATAGTATCCTTGCTCTATTTTGGAAGATGCCTCATGGTAGACCTGCCAGACCTGCCTCGACTAATGAGGGTCAAGCACCTCAAAGGCCTATGGATGAGCCTATCTCTAATGGTGAACTCCATATGGCCTTTACGATGCTTGCCTAAGTAGTGACTACTCAAACTAGGCAGGCCAACCTGCCTTGAGATCTCACTCCGGCTTCTAGAGTGAGGGATTTCACCCGGATGAATCCTCTAGAGTGCTTTGGACCAAAAGCTTATGAGGATGGTCAAGAGTTCATTGATGAGCTCACCAAGGTGTTAAATATCATGGGTGTCACTTCGGAGGAGAAAGCTGAATTGGCTGCCTATCAGTTGAAAGATGTACCTAGGTGTGGTACACTCAGTGGTCTATAGAGAGGTTTTGTGGTGATGTTGTTGATTAGGAGGAGTTCAAGTTTGCTTTCCTGGATTATTTCTTCCTACTTGAGCTTACGGAAGCAAAGATGATCAAGTTTATCAACGTCAGGCCAGGTAATATAAGTGTGAGGGATTATGCCCTCAAGTTTACTAAGCTCTCCAAGTATGCTCCGACACTTCTGGCTGATCCTCATGCAAGAATAAAAAAGTTCATTTTTGGTATCTCTGACTTGCTTGTACAAGAATGTTGTATGTCTATGCTTTATTGAGATATGGATATCTCTAGACTTATGGTTTATGCTGAACAGACCAAAGGGGAGAAACTCAGAGGGAGGAGAATACATGATCCTAAGAGGGCCTATTTTGATAGTAGTTTCTCCAACTCTCGAGGTGGTGGTTTTGGTTGCTTCCAATAGGGACAAGGTTTAGGTGCTCGGGTTGCTAATGCTAGGGTTGAAACGACCCCAAAAAGTGCCTGAAAATGTGCCTCAAAATATCTAGAATTTTAAATTTCATATATCTCAAAATTCATGCACTATATCGAAAATCCAACTTCATATTCTTGTTCAGGGGGTCAAAATTAGGGGAAAAGGGTCTAACCCCGATTTAAGAGCAAAAGATTAACAATTATGATTTTTCAAGTGACAAATTCTAGTGAGCATTCCGTGCCCCTAGTATGATGCGCCAAGGGTGTACAAATGAAAAGAAGTTGTCTTCGCATCCTCTCCACGATGCGGAGAGGTATACTTTTCTGTCCAGTGATTTTCTGTGCTGTCCAGGACTTTTAAATCTTGGGCCTAAAAGTTGCCAAACGTGTGTTATACCTATACTTCGTCATTTCTCACCCTTATATCACCCAAAAAATTCCCTAATATACTCTCAAACACTTAGCCATATTTTTCACTCCCAAATTCAAGTCTAAAAACCCTTATCCGGAACTAAGGAATTCCTTCAAGCTTCAAGCCTCCATTTTGAATCTTCATCAAAAGCTTCCTCAAAGCTAAGGGATGTAGGTTTTAGCCTTTGGATCCTTTCCCCCATGGTGGCTAACCACCTTTTCACTCAATTTGAATGATTTAAAGTTGATTTTACAATTCGGTTTACTAGTAAGAACATGTCCATGAACTATGTTAAAGCTATGTAAAGTTATGACTGTTTTACTATGTTTTGAGCTATAAATCTTGGATCTATTGGAAGATTTGATGAGGGGTTTTGATGTATATTCTTTGAGGGTGTTGCAAGATGTTGATTGATGGTTCTACAATGGATTTTCTTGCAAGATTTCATCCCTATATTTCATAGTTTTATATTAGCATTGCACACCCTCTAAGTGCTTGATAAAATGTTCGGATGTGGTTTATTGAGGAATTAAAGCTCCAAAGCATGAGATATGATACGCTTGAAGTGATGATGATGAAAGAAACTTATGTATATTATATAAACTATATAAAGTGTTGCATTAGACCATGCCCAATTCGGGAGACTAAGAGTCTAGATAACCTAGATGGGGGTTCAAATTCATCAACCTAGTGAGGGGTTTATACTTCACCACCAAGGTGATGGGGTGACATCATCATCAACCTAGATAGGGGTTTGTACTCGTCAACCTAGTGAGGGGTTTGTACATCACCACCTAAGTGATAGGGTAGCATCATCACTAACCTAGTGAGGGGTTTGTACCTCACCACTTAAGTGATAGGGCGGCATCATCACCTAAGTGATAGGATGGCATCATCACCATCCTACCGAGGGTTTTATACCTTGGGAAGCTAGCTAGGTCTCTTCTACACATATAATATCATATATGATATCATATATGAGCATATGTTACTTGAGAATGTTTTACATATGTATTGATCATACATGCCATGTTGTTACATTATGCCTATTACCTATTGCTATGCATTTTGATTATAACACCTACCTCTTGTTGCATTGTATCCTACATACTTAGTATATTCAAATGTACTAATGCATACTCTTACCTACATGATATCACCATGTAGGAGCCGGAGCCCAAGTTGATCATCCTCCTCCTCCGTGTGGCTAGTTTGGTACTACTCAAGCTAATTGGTGAATCCTCCATTTTGGGGACTTTAGTTTATGTTTCTCTTATGATGTATAGCGGTACTCTTCTTTATTTTCTATTTTGACTATAACGATGAGCTCGGTTGCTTTTTCTTGACCCCCGCTCTTATCTAAGTATTAGAGGTATTCGTTGGACATTTTATGTATCTATGATATAAGTCTTGACTCTTGTCACTTGATTATGATGTTATGCATGCTTTCCCTTTATCCATTTTCCCTATTCTTACTCTTTATGTCTTGTATACGCTTCTGTGACCAATGATATGTAAAGATAAGTTAAGAGTCTTATTTGGGGTTCCTTCGGGTTCCCTATTCATCATGTCATGTCCTCACCCTAGGCTTGGGTCATGACAAACTTGGTATCAGAGCACTAGGTTGATACATCCTCGGAGTCTAACACATCACCTTGATTAGAGTCCTATTCATGGTTGTGAAGTGCGCCATGACTATGAATAAGAGGCTTTGAGACATTTTAGAAAATGTTTTCCTTCTTCGTGTCCTAAGTCCTACTATAGAGTTGTGGTAAGTTCCCCCCCCCCAAATAATTATTCTTTGCTATGCTAGATCATACCTAACACTATGCTTTCCCCTTTGCTATGCTAGATTATGCTAAACACTTGAGAAAGAAGGGCCCAAACTCCCGAGGAGTAACATACCAATGGTGAGCTCTGGGATGCTCTCACTATGCTTGCTCAAGTTGTGGCCAACCAAGTCAATTAAGGGGCCCAAGCCCCTCATGCTACTACCCCATGACTATGGTAAGAGACTTCTTGAGGATGAATCCTCTAGTTTTCCACGAGTCAAAGGTGGATGAAGATCCACAATAGTTCATTGATGAGGTCTACAAAATATGAGGATGAATCCTTCGGTGTTCTATGGGTCAAAGGTGGATGAAGATCCACAAGAGTTCATTGATGAGGTCTATAAGATTTTGAATATCATAGGTGTTGCACTGAATGAAAAGGCGGAGTTGGTAGCTTACCAACCTAAAGGGGTAGCCTAAATATGTTATGATCAATGGAAGGGTGAGAAGGGAATTGGTAATGTGGTGCTTTGGGAGGAGTTCAAATTGGCTTTCCTTAATTA
>DF367417.1:12342-29578 GCA_000787875.1 Solanum virginianum | reverse complement strand
GCAAGACTTCTACATGCCATGTTATACACAAGAGATCAGTCAAGAAAATTGAGAGGAGAAGAATGAAATGTTTCTAATAACTATTGAATCTTATGAACAAAATAATGCATCTTATCTTCCTAGATGTGAAAAACAAAGATGCATAACAGAGATATTCTATATAATCAGTGGAAGACCTGTTCGATGATCACTACTCATGTTTAGAAAACATTATTATGCAACATTTTAGACCAAAATATACTTGAACAAGATGGAGCAAAACAGTAGAACAGGAACACCTACTGTCAAACAGTAGATCAGGAAACATCCACAACAATACTGCAAGTTAAATCAGTTTGTATCCATTAGAAGTGCTATAAAAGAGACTTTGGAACTGAGGTATTATACTGTATGTCTAAGCAAAAATTAAGCAAGGCAGTAATGATCTAACAGAAATCAAACCAATGGTCTCAAAACATGTTGAACATGTTCAGATTCATGAGGAAATGAGTGAACAATCATTTAAGGAGACAAAACTATCATTAAGGATGAACCATCACAAAGCTTTAGACTTCACAACAATGTTCTCACATGAATCAATAAATAAAACGACAATAAGGATTCTCAGCAAACTTTACAGTGGACCAACAAAGTGACAGGCATTCCATATTTCTAACAGCCTTAAAACCAACTCTCGATCTTAAGGAGACATGCTATCACTAACAATGAACCACAACACAGTTTAAACTTCAGCATGTTATCAAATCGATCAGTGAACAAAACAATCGACCCAAATTCTCAACAACTTCTCAGTGAATCGAAAATAAGGTGTCAACATACACACATAACCAGACAACTATTCCAAAATACATTAACTCAACCTTCACAGCTAATAACAAACTCGAAAGACATAAAGCTTCGCACAACCATTTACTGTGAAAAGGAAAGATTCAAGTGAGGGTATTACCTGTACTGGAGCAGCGAACTGAGATGACGCCGAGCTTGAAGATGACTTTTCACCACAATGAAGACTCGTACAGAAATTCCTAGACTCGAAGCCTAACTCTTCTGGCTTTTGAATCTACGAACGAGGTATGGATAAGGCTTTACGAAATCAAGAATGGCTTATAAAAAATGAAGTGAGTTTACTTAGAGTTTTTCAAATCTGATTGCTTGTTAGAAATCGGTCAAGTTTTAAGGTTTCCAAAGTATTGACGGCTGCCCCCAACATTGAAGAACAAAGGTTTAATTTATAGAGTCTATTAGGGTTTGAAATGGGGGGAAAACGTGAGGAATATGCTAGAAGATGGCTATGGATTCGAAATTCAAATCCAAGCACACAATAATAAATGTGCATTTTGACTTTTACTCCTCAAATTGTGGGATAAATCCTTGAATGGTCAGAGATAGGGACAAACGCAGAGATTGGATTTGACTAGTTGAGATTTGGTATTTAATTTGTTGGATTTGCTTTGGGTTTTCTTGGTTTGCATCTGGTTCTGTAGTTTTTGGTTTTAGCTTTGGTATTGGTTTTCTTCAGTGAATAAGAAGAGGAAGAAAAAGAAAGGAAGATAGGGAAAGGGTTTGGGTTTCTGGATTTTGTTTTCTGGTTTAGGGTCTTCTTCATGAAGAAGAAGAAGAAGAAGAAAAGAAATGGGGCAAAGTTGGGCACTTACACGTGAAGAGGAGAAAATGGGGGCGCGTGGCCCCCTTGCGCGAGATTAAAATATATATATATTTTTATAAATAGATAAATATTTTAAAAATTATTAAAAAAAATTTGTAATTTGTGATGTAGAGGGTAAAAGTTCAGTGTCAACAGCTGTCCCTTTCTTTGGATATGATCGATGAAAGAGATTATGGACAAAGAAACTTGACTAACCTAATTTTTAGCCTACCACATCTTTTGAGCAACTTTGGTGGGGCTTTGAGGAATTATGGCCGGACCCTAGCTTTAGCTTTTCTACATATCTCAGGTTACATGAGAATTCAGGTCACTTGTAGTTCAGAACGCTTGATTTTACGCATGATTTGAAAGAATTCAAAAGCAATTCTAATATTGAATTATGGAGAAATTAGAATGCTCGGGAATGAGATTTGGGGAGAGTTGGAATGCATTCGAGTTTTCAAACTTGAGCCCGCCTACATATCCTTGGACTTAGGAATCAGGCTGTTTGTAGTTCGACTCTATCAGTTGAAGAGAAAAACTCTTATTCTGAGATAACCTCCGGTTCAAGAGAAGTGATAACAAATCAAATAATGAAGAAAAAGGCTTGTAACCTCTTAATCATAGATGTGGCGCGCTTCACACCCACAAATAAGACCTTACACGGACATAATTTTCAAAATTCTTGGTATATTATCACTCGTACTGAAAGACTGGCTCCGGTGAAAGCTGAGATCACCTGGATAAAAAACTGAAAACTAACCGACTTATAGAAATCTCATATGCCTTTTGATAGGGGTGTGGTTGGATTGTGATGGTAGTCGTTTCCCAGCTCGTGTCCGGAAGGTTTGATGCCCCTTTTCGAGCTATGTCCCAGTTCGCTGCTAAGAAAAATTCCACATTGTGCTGCATCCTACTTGATGACGTCCATACCTGTGGTCATGAGTCTCTGCAATGCTTGATATGTACACACCTCTATGCATGATATATGAGCCTTTCGGCAACTGAAAAGTAAATATCCTCACCATGAGTCTCTGCAATGCATGATATGATGTAGTCACCACTATGCATGATATATGAGCCTTTTGACAACTGAAAAGTAAATATCCTCACCATGAGTCTCCGCAATGAATGATATGATGTACTCACCTCTATGCATGATATATGAGCCTTTCGGCAACTAAAAAGTAAATATCCTCACCATGAGTCTCTGAAGAAAGAAAGAAGAAAACAGATGTTTTGAGAAGTTAAAATGATCGCATTGAGAAAGTTTTAAACAAATACTACTGCCAAATGTCATGTCACGTAGAGATTGAATGAACATTTCCATAGAATTTTGATGTTCTGCAGCGGTTTTGGGCTTCTGATTACACCGAGATGACCTTTGGATTTTGTAACCATGCTCAAAATTTTGAGGGCGACCTCAAAATTTCTGTCCCAGTTTGGATATTGTCAAGGGTTGACAGCTCGTTAGCAATGCCGTCTCCGCAATGCATGATATGATATACTCACCTCTATGCAGGAATTATGAGCCTTTCGGCAACTGAAAAGTAAATATCCTCACCATGAGTCTCCGCAATACATGATATGATGTACTCACCTCTATGCATGATATATGAGCCTTTTGGCAAGTAAATATTACCTAAATCGGCAATGAAATATGGTTTCCTGGAAAATCAACAGGAAATAAAATAGCATTTTATGCACAACTATAAAGATAAAGTAACCTTTTTCCGCGAGCATGACAAGATGAGTTGTTGTGGATTTTCAGTGAGGCAGAATAATCTATGCCTCAGTTATTCCCTTGTAGATAAGAGTTGCAAAGGTCTCGTCGGATGAATTGTGGTGCTCTTGGTCATTGTGTCGAGTTATCTTAGTCCCTGCATTCAAAGCAAAATACTTAGTTTTAAAGAACATCGATCTGCGTTGACTGTTCGATTGTTTGCTTCTGTATTATTCCCGTGTGGGTCCGAAGATGTCTTGCGACTTTGGTTCCTGCACCCAAAGAAAAATGCTTAGTTTTAAAATGAACTGATTTGTGTTGATTCTTCAATCGTCCACTCCTAATATCGTCCTTTCATAAGTCACTTTGATCTTGTGCCTCTTGATAGACAAAAAATAGAAAGTGTTTATCTAAAAAAATGTTTTGAAAAGTCAAAATGATCGTATTGAGAAAGTTTTTAACAAATATCACTGCCAATTATCATGTCACATAGAGAATGGATGAACATTTCCATAGATTTTGATGTTCTGCAGTTGTCTTTGGGCTTCCAATCACTTCGCGATAACCTTTGGATTTGTAACAATGCTCAAACTTTTGAGGGCGACCTCAAAAATTCTGTCCCACTTTGGACACCGTCAGAGATTGACAGCTTGTTAGAAACATTTTGAAAATTTTTGAGGTCTTTCTCAAAATTCTGTCCCAGTTGAAGTTTCGCGAGGCTCCGGACTTCGATTGGTTGAAAGTGGGTTTCTTGTTCAGAAATTTTTGACTTCCTCTCAAAAATTCTATTCCAGTTTCCTTTTGGGAGTATGACCGAGCCATTGTGGCACCTACGTATCCCGTTGGGGCAGGAATCAGGTCAAACGTAGTTCCCCTCGAGGGGTAGAGAAAACTTTTAAATAAGGAAATGACCGAGGCCGACATAGGCCGCCTACGTATCTCATTCTTGAGAATTCAGGTCAGACATAGTTCAAACTAAAGAAATAATAAATAGGATAAAGGGATGACCGAGGCCAACATAGGCCGCCTACGTATCTCATTCTTGAGAATTCAGGTCAGACATAGTTCAAACTAAAGAAATAATAAATAGGGTACAAGAAATAAACAACGATATTACAAAAGAGAAAGAATAATGCAAACTTTAAACCTTCAAATAAGATAGGTTTGAGCACCAATTGTCCGACTTTGAACATTCGAGGCCTCACCCTTTTATTGAAAGCACAAATCATTCTCTATTGGTATAACTTCCCATAGCATACAGCTGTCATTCTTTTTTCATCAATCAAGGCCAAATGCTCAATCCTATTGTGAACCCAGTCAGCGTCACTCAACTCGGCTTCTTGAATAATTCTCAATGATGGTATTTCCACTTCGGTCGGTATTACTGCTTTTGTTCCATATACCAGTAAGTATGGGGTTGCCCCAAGGGAGGTTCTGACAGTTGTACAGTATCCCAGCAAAGCATAAGGCAACATTTCGTGCCATCGTCGGTGTTTATCGATCATTTTTCTCAAAATCTTCTTGATCTTCTTGTTGGCGGATCCTACAGCTCCATTCATCTTAGGTCGGTATGCTGTGGAATTGCAGTTTGTAATATTGAACTGCTCACATATTTCCTTGATCAAGTTGCTATTGAGATTTGCCCCATTGTCGGTGATAATGGAATCTGGTATTCCAAATTGACATATTAAATTGCTGCGCACAAAATCTGCTACTACCTTCTTTGTCACGGACTTGTAGGAGACTGCCTCCACCCACTTAGTAAAATAATCGATGGCAACCAAAATGAACCTGTGACCATTAAAGGCTGCTGGCTCTATCGGACCAATAACATCCATGTCCCAAGCTACGAATGGCCAAGGAGAACTTATAGCTTTGAGCTCGTGAGGGATGGCAACCAGAATGAACCTGTGACCATTAGAGGCTACTGGCTCTATCGGACCAATAACATCCATGCCCCAAGCTACGAACGGCCAAGAAGAACTTATAGCTTTGAGCTCGTGAGGGGGGACTCGGATCAAATCACCATGTATCTGACATTGATGGCATTTCTGTACAAATTTGCAACAGTCGTGCTCCATAGTCATCCAAAAATAACCAGCTCGAGATCAAATCACCATGTATCTGACATTAATGGTATTTCTGTACAAATTTGCATTAGTCATGCTCCATAGTCATCCAAAAATAATCGGCTAGCAAGATTTTTCTCGCCAAAGTGAGTCCATTCATGTGAGTACCACAGACCCCAGCATGTACCTGTTCAACAAGCTTCATGGCTTCCACAGTGTCAACACACCTAAGGAGACCTAGATCAGGAGTCCTCCGGTAAAGGATTTCCCCACTCGAAAAGAAATTATTGGCTTTTCATCGTATATCTCTTTTCTGATCTGAGTCAGCATCTTCAGGGTAGGTTTCAGTCTCCAAATACTTCTTTATGTCGAAATACCAAGGTTTTCCTTCTGATTCTTGTTCAACATGCAAACAATGGGCCGGTTTCTCCCTCAAATCTATCTCTAAAAGATTGATATACGTCATATCCGGATGTTGAATCATCGAGGAAATAGTGGCAAGGGCGTCGGCAAACTCATTGTGTATCCTTGGTGTGTGCTTAAACTCTATCTTTCGAAACCTTTTACACAAACTTTGTACCAGGCGCACATACGGCGTGATCTTTGGGTTCTTCACAGCCCATTCTCCCTAAACTTGATGAATTAGCAAGTCTGAATCTCCAATTACCAGCAGCTCTTGAACATCCAAGTCTATCGCCATTCTCAAGCCTAAAATGCAAGCTTTATATTCAGCTATATTGTTAGTGCAACAAAATCGTAGTTTCGCGGCCATCGGATGATGTTGTCTAGATTCTGATATTAAGACCGCTCCAACGCCGCTACTTTGGCAATCCACAATTCCGTCAAAAAACATTTGTCATCCTGGGTGTGATTCTAAGATGTCTTCTCCATCAAATGAGATCTCCTCATCAGGAAAATAGGTTTTGAGAGGTTCATAATCACCATCAATAGGATTTTCCGCCAGATGATCGGCTAGAGCCTGTCCTTTGATCGTTTTCTGAGTTACATACACAATGTCAAACTCGCTCAAAAGCATTTGCCATTTGGCCAGCCTTCCAGTCGGCATTGCTTTCTGAAAAATGTACTTTAAAGGATCCATCTTTGAAATGAGGTACGTGGTGTATGAAGATAAATAGTGTCTTAGCTTCTGAGTGACCCAAGTCAAGGCGCAGCAAGTCTTCTCTAAGTAGGTATATCGAGCTTAGTGTGGAGTAAACTTCTTGCTCAAATAATAGATTGCTCGTTCCTTCTTCCCGATTTCATCATGCTGACCTAACACATACCAACATGCATTATTAGAAACTGACAAATATAATAACAGCGGACTCCCTTCTCGCAGAGGTACCAATACTGGAGGATTAGACAAATAGTCCTTGATAGTGTTGAAAGCGGTCTGGCACTCTTCATTCAAGTTTGTTAGTGCATCTTTTTTTCAACATCCTAAACACCCCAAAAGCACATTTAGCAGGATTCAACTTCAGGTTGTATCGGCGCAGGCAGTCAAAGAACTTCTTTAGATGGATTAAGTGGTTCGCACTCTCATGGGACTTGATGATGACATCATCCACGTATACCTCAATTTCCTTATGAATCATGTCATGGAACAAGGTGGTCATGGCCCTCAAATAGGTAGCTCCTATATTTTTTAGACCAAAAGGCATCACGCGATAATGGTACACCCCTCAGGGTGTGATAAAAGCCATTTTCTCTGTGTCCTTATCATCCATTAAAATTTGATGATATCCTGCGAAGCAATCCACGAATGATTGCATCTCATGCTTAGCACAGTTTTCAATGAGGATGTGGATGTTTGGCAGTGGAAAATCATCTTTGGGGCTGGCTTTGTTGAGATCCCTATAATCGATGCAAATTCTGATTTTTTTGTCCTTCTTGGGCACTGTAACAACATTGGCCAACCAAGTAGGGTATCTCGTCACTTCTACTACCTCGGATTGTATTTGCTTGGTGACCTCTTCCTTGATCTTAAGACTCAAATCAGGTTTAAACTTTCGAGTCTTTTGCTTTACTGGGTTGATTGGCAACTTGTGAGAGACAATGTCAGTGCTCAGATTCGAGTCTTTTGCTTTACAGGGCTAAAACCTGGGTTGATTGGCAACTTGTGAGAGATAATGTTAGTGCTCAGACCTGGCATATCCTCATAAGACCAGGCAAACACGTCCATATATTCTCTGAGCAAACTGGCAAGTTCCTCCTTTTGGGCATCCTTCAGATGGACACTGATTTTAGTTTCCCTGACGCACTCTTCATTTCCCAAATTCACTGTCTCTGTTTCCTCCAGATTAGGCTTGTCACGACTTTCTAATTGTCTCAATTCTTGGGCAAACTGTTTATGTATTGCTGTCCTTTCATCGCAGTCCTCAAACTCATTATCATTTTGTTCATTCAACTCTTGACATGACATGACACTGGCAGGTTTTAAATTATCATAGCTGAAATTTATAAAAACAAAGCATAATTATGAAAAGAAATAATAGTTGCGATTTTGAAATATCTTAACGATTCTCATTTAAAGAAATTATGAAATTTTGACAATAGAAAATATCCAAAATAAGACCAAACAAAGGTGGAAACAACAAAGTAAAAGATGGGTCATAAGCTATAGCCGGATATTGGAATAGGTTCAACAATACCTTGCAAATATTTTCCCAGCCCAAAACCAGGTTCAAATCCATTTCTGAGCATCACGGTGGCGATCATTTTGTGAACAGTAGGCATAGCAGGTCCTGGTGTCTGGTCGTCCTCAGTAGCATTCACTATTTCTATTGTGTAGAAGTCTGTCCCTCTGATGCCATCGTTGATAATGGGTACATACAAATTTGAGTGACTCCCCTCACCATAGACTACCATTTCACGTTCATGCCTGGTGAACTTCACCATTTGATGGAGGGTGGAAGGTACAACTCCTGCCATATGAATTCAAGGCCTTCCAAGCAACAAGTTATAGCTGGTTGTTATGTCCATTACTTGAAACTTAGCAATGAACTCTGCAGGTCCCATACAAATCATCATATCCACAATACCCAGTGTATCCCTCCGGCTGCCGTCAAAGGCTCTCACGTTAACACGACTTTGTTGGATCTTCCCCACATCATAGTTCAGTTGTTTCAAAGTGGATAAGGGCCCCACATTCAATCCAGACCCGTCATCGATCAAAACGCGATTTAGAATCATGTCTCAACACTTTATCGTAACATAAAGTGCCTTATTGTGCATTGCTCCTTCAAACGGTAGCTCGTCGTCTCCAAAACTGATGCGGTGGCTTTGGGAGACCCGACTTATCATGGCCACAAGATTGTCGCTGTCCGTTCCTACGGGCATATAAGTATCCTCCAAAGCTTTTATTAGGGCTTGTCTGTGGTGTTGTGAATTCATCAACAGCTCCCATATAGAAATCTGAGCGGGGACCTTCTCCAAGTGCTTCGTGATGGTGTAGTCCTAGGGTCGCATCTTTCTCCAGAACTCTTCTGCTTCGGCTTCACTTATCAGCCTCTGATTCCTTCTGACTTCTTTCTGAATTGACTCCCTGGTACCCACGACCGCAATCTCAAACTTCTGCTTAGGGATTCCTTTTGGTTCCATGGTAATCACCTCGGAAGGTACTAAAATCTCCATCTTCGGCTTCTCGGTGATGCTTAGTGATGCAATACTCTTTTCTAAGCTTATAGTGCTATCTGCACTATTTTCTTAGTGGCATACCAATCTTTGTCCTTCTCGATCATACTGGTCGTGTCCTCCCTATGTTCAGGCAAATGGTTCTTGTTGACGTCTAGAGTGACAGTCTTAAGAACAACCATGTCACGGTTAATTAAATCCTGAATCTTATGCTTCAGGCTTAAGTAATCTTCTGTGTCATGACCAATACCGTTGGAATGATAAGCATAAGTTTGATCTCTTCTGAAGAAATAGGAATTGACATCTATAGGCTTTGGGGGAATAGGTTGGATCAATTCGGCAGCCGATAATCTCTCGAACAACTTCGCTCGACTTTCAGCAAGCAGAGTGAAAGTCCTAAGGGGCCTTTTTTCTATGTTTGGACGAGAGAGACGATAGTTATTCTGCGGCGGAGGAGGTACCTGATTATAACTGGGATGGTTTTGTCGAGGAGGTGTGGGGACTTGGAAATTTGGGTATGATGCTGTCTGGTAGTTTGGAAGTGGAGCTTGGGTATTTATAATTGGGTAAGATGCAGAGGGATTTTGGTGGGTTTGGACATTTGAGCAACTTGGTGATGGACATTGGTAATTTTGTGTAGTGTTTGGGTATTGAGGGGGTAGTAATGATGGGAAGTGGTTTGGTAGTTTGTGGATGGGGTAGGTTGAAAATGGATGGGTTTTCTAGGATGGCTGTCAAAGGTTCTCCTTTTGTCTCGAATACCAGAGACAGCTGCCACATCTTTTTTTCTTTTTCTCAATGTTCCTGAGGTCCCCGCTAGACTTGACATATGGGTAATCTTGCCCGTTTTGAGTCCGTCTTCTATATTCTCGCCAATTTTAACAATGTCTGCGAATTTGGCTCCGATAAGCAGCATCATTCTTTCATAGAGGTCTGGCTCCTGCGAATGCACAAATACTTCAATAATCTCCTTCTTAGTCATAGGCGGGCGTACTCTGGCAGCATTCTTCCTCCATCTGTAAGCATACTCTCGATAACTCTTGGTGGATTTCTGCTTGATAAAGGCATACTCTCGATAGGTCTCGGTGGATTTTTGCTTAATCTTCTCCAAAGAGTACCGATCCGACACAATCTCAACATTGTAAGCAAAAGTTTCAACAAAATATTTTGCCATGGCGTTCCAACTAGCCCAATGGTTTATCTCTTGTGATGTAAACCATTCCAGGGCTTCTCTACTTAGACTTCGACTGAATATCTACATCAGCAATGCCTCATTTTTCCCGACACCCACCATCTGATCACAGTATGCTCTCAAATGAGCCAGAGGGTTTTCGCTTCCGTTGAAGGCATCGAACTTCGGTATTTTGAACCCTTCTGGAAGGTCCAGCTCTGGATGAATGCACAAGTCCTCATAGTTCAAGCCTGCGATATCGGGTATGTAGTGAAACTGCTTCAATACTTTTGGAATCTCTTCCTTTATATCCAATTTGGCTGTTTTCTCTTTAACCTTCCATTCTTTTTCCTTCTCCTCATAGTAATCAACCTCAGGGTAAGCGGATTGAGGGATATGTGGATGATCAAAGATTGGGATATGNGGGTTTTCTAGGATGGCTGTCAAGGGTTCTCCTTTTGTCTCGAATACCGGAAACAGCTGCCACATCCTCTTTTCTTTTCTCAATGTTCCTGATGTCCCAGCTAGACTTGACATATGGGTAATTTTGCCAGTTTTGAGTCCGTCTTCTATATTTTCACCAATTTTAACAATATCCGCAAAATTGGCCCCAACAAGCAACATCATTCTTTCATAGAATTCTGGCTCCTGTGAATGCACAAATACTTCAATAATCTCCTTTTCCGTCATAGGCGGGCGTACTCTAGCGACGTTCTTCCTCCATCTATAGGCATACTCTCGATAGCTTTCAGTGGATTTCTGCTTAATCTTTTCCAAAGAGTACCGATCTGGCACAATCTCAACATTGTAAGCAAAAGTTTCAATGAAATCTTTTGCCATAGCGCTCCAACTGGCCCAATGGTTTATCTCTTGTGATGTAAACCATTCCAGGGCTTCTCCACTTATACTTCGATTGAATACCCGCATCAGCAATGCCTTATTTTTCCTGACACCCACCATTTGATCACTGTATGCTCTCAAATGAGCTAGAGGGTTTCCACTTCCGTTGAAGGCATCGAACTTCGATATTTTGAACCCCTCTGGAAGGTTCAGCTCTGGATGAATGCACAAGTCTTCATAATTCAAGCCTGCAATATCGGGTGTGTAGTGAAACTGCTTCATGGCTTTTGCTATCTCTTCCTTTATATCCAATTTGACTGTCTCCTCTTTGGCCTTCCATTCTTTTTCCTTCTCCGCATAGTGATCCACCTCAGGATAAGCGGATTGAGGGATATGTGGATGATCAAAGATTGGGATATGAAAGGGCATTTTAGAGGGAGCGGTTTGGGTGGAAGGGTGGTTATATGGATCTGGTGCTTGATTTTGAGGAGGTATTGTTTGGGGTTGAACAGTGTGGGCGATGTGAGAGGAGCTGCCAGCTTGTACATTATTTGGGTTCTGGGAGAAAATATTGGAGGGACCTGCATCGAAGTTAGGTAAATTAACGACTAGCGAAGATTGAACGGGGGTTATTGGCAGATTTGTGGAAATAGGGATAGGTTGATGAGATGGATCTGGAGAAGGAAAAGGAACTGGAGGTCTCTCATGGTCCGACCCAAGAATATTAGCCGTGATAGCCAAATTCGCCAGCTCCTGAGTTTTTCTCATTTCTACTTTCATCTCAGCAATCTGCTGCATCAACTGGGCGATCAATTCATTCTGCTGCATGGTAGATCTGAGTTTTTCTCATCTCCACTTTCATCTCAGCAATTTACTGCATCAATTGGGTGATCAATTCATTTTGCTGCATGGTAGCGGGATCTGTCATAGCGACCTCAGTCAGATTTGCATCGTCATTGTGGCTTGTCATCTTTCCTTTTCCTAATTAGTTAGGGGAGGGATCTTCGAGAGCCTTTGATCTAGTGAAGTAGTGATGATTGGCTAGCTTTATCAACACAGACCAGTTCTGAGTTACCTGCAAGAGAAACACACTCAAAAGCGAATATGTTAGTCTTCTTTAAATTATCAGATAACGCAAGATAACATACGTAAATCCATAAACACATAATTATTGCTTTATTCAAGAGTAACTAGCCCACGGGTACACGAGATATGATGATCGGTAGAAATTTGCCTATAATGCTTTTGGAAACAATGGATCAAGATTGATTGTGTTGTGATCTGGACGAGGGAAAAATAAGTTTTAGGATAGAAGGGGGCCGAACCGAAAGGCTGTCTACGTATCTCGCAAATGAGAAGTTAGGCCCTATATAGTTCGGAAGTACAAGAAAGTTGTTTCATTTATATAAGTTTCATACACAGAAAATAGAAATTGTAGAATGGAAAGTTTACACGGAAAATAGAAATTGCAGAATGGAAAGTTTGCTGAGAACATCAAAATATCTCCCTTAAGGCTTCCTTTGTCGATCTCCTTGTCTGATTTGCATTACTCCTTTAGAGAGGCATCAGCTTCAACTCTATTGGCTCCTTTGCTTGGTCCTGGAAGGGAACAATGGGGTTTTTCCTTCTCAAACTAGGTTATCTCCTCCAAGATGGCCTCTAGCTCCATTTCTACTTCAATGTTTCGAGCTATGAGGTCGCTGAGATATTCCTCTAGAGTAGATGCATATTCTTTGAGTACTTGGTTTGTGTTCAATCCCAGTCGCTTATCCTTGACAGTCTTCATCTCTTCATCGAGCGTTATTTTGGTAGCGTGATCCATACCTCCCTCTTCCTGGTTTTCTCGGGTAACCTTGACCAACATCTTTGTTAATATGCCTTCGTTATTCTTAGCATTTTGTTGGTTTTCCATCCTGGCTGTAAATTTGACAAAATTGGTTTAAGGAATTCAAATTTGACTGAGAAACTTGGGACTCGATGGATTACTTGGTCGTATGTTTGATATTGATTGGGATTTTATGCCTAAGTGGATCTAGAAGCTCTCCAAGGAATTAGGCTAGAAACCTTCAAATAAAGCAACATAATCACACAACAAGTAAAATCATATAAACAAAAATTGCGCGTCCTAACATGCATGTGACCCTATGTGCCAAGGGTGGGCCTATCGAAGTTGAAGGGTGTGTTTTAACTTAAGACAACTCATTATCCCAAAATGCTTCTTTTACCCAGAGAAATAATAATAAATGTTTACAATACATCAAAATGCTTATAAAACGATACATCATAAATACAAAGAGAAAAACAATCCCACGCAGGAGACAACAAAGACTTCAAATCGCTCCTACTCCTGCACTGACCCTTGCTCCTTTCGCTATCTCAACCTCATGCCAAATGAAATATCAATTTTCTTGTAAATAGCCTCTCGCTGATTGAGCTTCTTCTTCGTGACTGATTCCCCCAAGAATCTGAATCTGATGTTCCATGCGATCATCCAACCCTGTGATGCATCATCTCACTTCATTAAGCTCCTGCACAAGTTGTTCTATGATTTTAGCATCTTTCAAATATTGATGTTGATGGGCCAAATGATTCTCCTTATATTTCTCCTGAAGTCGATGAAGCAAAACTTGACATTCTGCCTCCACATCTTTGATCATCCAGGGCACATTTGGACCAGGCTTGACTGTTTCGGCAATATTCTCTTTCAACCAAACCTTATACCCATTACTACATTCAGGATTGAATCTATTTGGAACCTTATCTCCTGCCACACTTTGCGTTTTCCATTCTCGAATTATTATTTAACCGAAGGCTACCCGTCCCTCTCGGTGGTCCGTCACGAATTTCCTCATATTTCTGTCTGAGGAATGACCTGCTTGCAACCTAGCTGCCTAAGAACCTGCCCGGGAGTATACGGCCTAGTTCCCCTAAGTCCTGCAAATACTAAGAAAGGAAGTTCCCTACTTCGGATTACGGTGTCACTTACAGCAACGTTATCAATAAACCATTATACATCTCCTTCTCGCAGTCCACTCAATATCAGCATCCAAAACTGTTATCCATTTCCTGCTTTGAAATGATTGAGGTGTAACCACCAACTATGAGAAGCAAACTGATCGCTTCGACATTTCAGAGCCTTTGATCTAGTGAAGTAGTGATGATTGGGCAGCTTTATCAACACAGACCAGTTCTAAGTTACCTGTAAGAGAAACACACTCAGTTTCATCATCCACCACTGAAGTATCAAGTTACATCCCTGAAAAAATCGACTTTCATTCTGGCATCTATCCAAAGCCCTGTAAATCTCAGCAAGAATCATAGGTGCCAAGGAGTAATACTTAGACGATGTTTTATATTTGACTCCGTAGAAGATGGCGTGGTTAACCATTATTGTGTTTGGATGAATGGCATATTTCTAATTCTGGGGGAATACCATAGTCCCCAACAAACATACTGTAAAGACAAAGGGCCGTTTCTTTTCCAAATCCTGCTTGGAAGTAAATTCCCCTTTAAACCTCTCATAGCCACTGATATGCCCAAATCGATAATATAACTTCCGAAGCGGGATGTTTGGTCCTTTAAGTCGATTTATCCATTCCACATTAACTGATGAGAGTGCTTCTTGAATCTCCTCTTGACCCCATGCCTTCGGAATCAAAATGTCGCTATCTGGCATAGATTTTCTCTTGTTACACATACCCACACTTTCATAACTTCCTAACACCTCTTCGAGAGTGGGAGTTAATTCGACATCTCCGAAAAGAAACACCATGCAATTGATATCCCAAAATTTAATCATTGCGTCTATCAAATCTGGCCAAGCTTCTATTTCCATTAGGGATGGGAGGTGACCTATATGCCTCTGGACTTCTCTTTTGTTGAACTCATTCATCTTTGCCTACCATAGTTTGAGAAAAGGGTGAGGTTGCATCACCATTCCGGTCTTGGACAGTTCATACACTTGACCCATCCTTAAAAATAAAACAAATATGTTAAGTTCCCCTCACCCCGGTGATAATGAGTTATCTTAACACCCTTCAATTAACACATAAGCATGGTCGTCCGTTTGGGCCGGGGGCCACTTAGACTCAAGGTGGTCTTCCTAATAGGCCCAATACGCCTAACGTATTGGGTCGTCCTAGGCAAATGCTTAACAGTAAGGATTTAGCTTCACTCTATCTTAGTTATCTAAGAGTGGTTTTTGACTGGAGTGGGTACCCAAGCGGACAAACTGGGCTGGAAGTTCATGACAAGCATTGGACGAACTATGTACCAATAAAAATGTCACTTATTCCAAAAAGGGTCAAATATTTGGAGATCCGGCTGCGGGATCGCAAAACCATCCTCCCAAATACGCAATAGATAATAGGGAAAATGCCATGAAATGTAAATGACAATTTAATATCGAATGTAAAACAAGTAAAGCAAACAAGGCAACATAGCATGTCAAACAATCTAATCTAATGGTTAGAACCTAATTAGTTCCCCAGCAGAGTCGCCATTTCTGTTATCCCAAAAATTGACCAACTCTTTCCAAAAATAAGATTCGATGCCCAATTGTTTTGAGTACAAATCAAATTCCCAAAAATTGAAAAAAAAAAAAAACAAAGTCGCCACCTAATTTTAAGGATAAATAGGAAACCAAAAATAAACTTTAAAACCTAACAGAAAAACTTTAAAATTTTAGAGAAAATGGGTAAGGGTTCAATTTCCACTTCGAGAAGAAATTAATCACTCAAAATGGCCGCTAACGTGCGGTCAACCGGCGATTAGGGTGTTTGACTAACTTTTGAAAATATTTTGACTTAATTTCAAGTAAATTTGGACTAGATTGTGAAATGACTTGGTTGGATTAAAAAATACTGATTAAACTTGACACAATTGATTAAAACTTGAAATAATCTACTAAACTTGAAATAATTTACTAATCGTGAAATAATTGATTATTTTGAAATAATTGATTAAACTTGAACTAATTATTAAGCTTGAACTAATTATTGAGTTTTGAACACATTAGCTTAATCTTAAAAAAAGTTAATTAACCCTGACTCCTAATTTGACAAAGGGCTTCACCAAATTGATTTTTTATATAAAAAAAAAAACATCGAAGAGAAGAAAATGAACATAAATGACAGAACAATGCTAAGGAAATTAATTAGGCTAAAATATTAGAGTTAACAAGTATTCACAAATAAGCAAAGTTTATATAAAGCGAGAGAAATAAAATTGGGCTCGACAGGCCCAAAAGCAAATCCTGTCCTATTTCTAAAATTGGGCCTGTCTAGCCCAACTAAACCTCTTTGTTGCTGCTTAACCCATTTTTGTGTTATACATTTGACATATATCAATGTATATTCTGACTTTGAGCTTTGCAACCTATGATAGTCTCCGTGTTGAGCTGACTCAAAGAAGTGAGGAAGTTTGGGCCTCCGTGGCCCAAGGAAATGTGAGATGGGGTTCAAAAGAACTCCAAAGTTGTAGGTCATGTAAGGATAAAGAAAAGATGAAGATTAGTATGTAATATAGCTAATCCAAATATGCATTAGGAATTATTAAAGTAGAACAAGCTTAACCAAATCAGAGTTTAATACATTGGATGTCAATGTTACAAAAATATTAGGCACATGCTTCAGACCAAGCTTGACAAGACATAACAAATGAAGCTAAGAGACAAAGATGAGGGAGGAGGGTCGACAAGATGTCAAAATCATGGCATTTAACAAATAAAATGTGACCAGTTTAATATAAATGGACATTTTGTGAACAAATACAACAGTTTATAATTTTACTTGTAATTTTGGGGAATATAAGGCAGTCTTCACAGCTATAACTACATGAAAGACCAGTATAACCAGATTTCCACACATGGAATATAAATAAGTTCGCATGAACTATAGCAACATCTCAGATCACTATTACTCAATAATATGATGCCAAGAATCAAACTTTACAGCTGCAACTACACCAGGAAATTGTTTATCTAAATGTCCACGTATGGCAATAAAGTGGTTCATATGCATACAAGGGCAAACAAACCAGGACTTCTAAGATTAACTAGGAGCAATACCTTAGGAAAAGGGATGTAAGCAGACTAATTTCTAGCATGAGAGATAGTGTCTTATCTTAGCAAAAGACATGTGATGAAGTATGTTTTA
>DF367417.1:0-11455 GCA_000787875.1 Solanum virginianum | reverse complement strand
CATACTGATTAAACTTGACACAATTGATTAAAACTTGAAATAATCTACTAAACTTGAAATAATTTACTAATCGTGAAATAATTGATTATTTTGAAATAATTGATTAAACTTGAACTAATTATTAAGCTTGAACTAATTATTGAGTTTTGAACACATTAGCTTAATCTTAAAAAAAGTTAATTAACCCTGACTCCTAATTTGACAAAGGGCTTCACCAAATTGATTTTTTATATAAAAAAAAAAACATCGAAGAGAAGAAAATGAACATAAATGACAGAACAATGCTAAGGAAATTAATTAGGCTAAAATATTAGAGTTAACAAGTATTCACAAATAAGCAAAGTTTATATAAAGCGAGAGAAATAAAATTGGGCTCGACAGGCCCAAAAGCAAATCCTGTCCTATTTCTAAAATTGGGCCTGTCTAGCCCAACTAAACCTCTTTGTTGCTGCTTAACCCATTTTTGTGTTATACATTTGACATATATCAATGTATATTCTGACTTTGAGCTTTGCAACCTATGATAGTCTCCGTGTTGAGCTGACTCAAAGAAGTGAGGAAGTTTGGGCCTCCGTGGCCCAAGGAAATGTGAGATGGGGTTCAAAAGAACCCCAAAGTTGTAGATCATGCAAGGATAAAGAAAAGATAAAGATTAGTATGTAATACAGCTAATCCGAATATGCATTAGGAGAACAAGCTTAAGTAAATCAGAGTTTAATACATTGGATGTCAATTTTACAAAATATTAGGCACATACTTCAGACCAAGCTTGACAAAACACAACAAATGAAGCTAAGAGACAAAGATGAGGGAGGAGGGTCGACAAAGTGTCAAAATCATGGCATTTAACAAATAAAATGTGACCTGTTTAATATAAATGGACATTTTGTGAACAAATACTATAGTTCATAATTTTACTTATAGTTTTGGGGAATATAAGGCAGTCTTCATAGCTATAACTACAACAGTTCATAATTTTACTTGTAGTTTTGGAGAATATAAGGCAGTCTTCACAGCTATAACTACATGAAAAACCAATATAACCAAATTTCCACACATGGAATATAAATAAGTTCGCATGAACATCTCAGATCACTATAACTCAACAATATGATGCCAAGAATCAAACTTTACAGCTGCAACTACACTAGGAAACTGTTTATCTAAATGTCCACGTATGGCAATAAAGTGGTTCATATGCACAAAAGAGCAGACAGACCTACCAGGAAACTGTTTATCTAAATGTCCACGTACGGCAATAAAGTGGTTCATATGCACACAAGATCAAATAGACCAGGACTTCTAAGATTAACTAGGAGCAATACCATAGGAAGAGGGACATAAGCAGACTAATTTCTAGCATGAGAGATAGTGTCTTATCTTAGCAAAAGACATGTGAATGAAGTATGTTTCAGACTAATTTGCAGAACATTATGTTTCAGAAAGCAAGCTTTGACATACTCCAAAATGGCATTGAATCATAACCACTAGTCATTTGAGAGTGACCCAGCACGCACAACAACCAACTCATAATACAAAATCAGTTGCACATATGGGAACATAGAATCAAATAAAAGGTGCATAGGGGGTTGTTCATGACAAAGGGGAAACAAATGGGAGCCTAGTCTAGCTTAAACATACCAAAACAAGGATGGAAATGTCTTTAAATCAAGTATTGAGCAAATTAACAAACTTTAAACAGAGAGCAGTTATAAGTGCTAGTTAAGCCTAAACAAATGATGCTGGCAGATTTTAGGAAGGAACATCTATCCTCAAACAAAATGTACGAGCTAAGCTTAAATTTCATGTTATTTCTTGAACTTAAATGAATACAAAACTCCTACATGCCATGTTATACACAAGAGATCAGTCAAGATAATTGAGAGGAGAAGAATGAAATGTTTCTAACAGCTATTGAATCTTATGAACAAAACAATGCATCTTATCTTCCTAGATGTGAAAAACAAAGATACATAACAGAGATATTCCATATAATCAGTGGAAGACCTGTTCGATGATCACTACTCATGTTTAGAAAACATTATTATGCAGCATTCTAGATCAAAATATACTTGAACAAGATGGAGCAAAACAGTAGAATAGGAACACCTACTGTCAAACAGTAGATCAGGAAACATCCACAACAATACTGCAAATTAAATCAGTTTGTATCCATTAGAAATGCTGTAAAAGAGACTTTGGAACTGAGTTATTATGCTACATGTCTAAGCAAAAATGAAGCAAGGCAGTAATAATCTAACAGAAATCAAACCAATGGTCTCAAAACGTATTGAACATGTTCAGATTCATGAGGAAATGAGCGAACAACCATTTAAGGAGACAAAACTATCATTAAGGATAAACCATCACAAAGCTTTAGACTTCACAACAATGTTCTCACATGAATCAATAAATAAAACGACAATAAGGATTCTCAGCAAACTTTACAGTGGACCAACAAAGTGACAGGCATTCCATATTTCTAACAGCCCTAAAACCAACTCTCGATCTTAAGGAGACAAACTATCACTAAGAATGAACCACAACACAGTTTAAACTTCAGCATGTTATCAAATCGAACAATGAACAAAACAATCGACCCACATTCTCAACAACTTCTCAGCGAATCAAAAATAAGGTATCAACATACACACATAACCAGACAACCATTCCAAAATACATCAACTCAACCTTCACAGCTAATAACAAACCCGAAAGACATAAAGCTTCGCACAATCATTTACTGTGAAAAGGAAAGATTCAAGTTAGGGTATTACCTGTACTGGAGCAGCGAACTGAGACGACGCCGAGCTTGAAGATGACTTTTCACCACAATGAAGACTCGTACAGAAATTCCTAGACTCGAAGCCCAACTCTTCTGGCTTTTGAATCTACGAACGAGGTATGGCTAAGGCTTTACGAAATCAAGAATGGCTTATAAAAAATGAAGTGAGTTTACTTAGAGTTTTTTGAATCTGATTGCTTGTTAGAAATCGTTCAAGTTTTAGGGTTTCCAAATTATTGACGGTTGCCCCCAACATTGAAGAACAAAGGTTCAATTTATAGAGTCTATTAGGGTTTGAAATGGGGGGAAAACGTGAGGAATATGCTAGAAGATGGCTATGGATTCGAAATTCAAATCCAAGCACACAATAATAAATGTGCATTTTGACTTTTACTCCTCAAATTGTGGGATAAATCCTTGAACGGTCAGAGATAGGGACAAACACAGAGATTGGGTTTGACTAGTTGAGATTTGGTATTTACTTTGTTGGATTCGCTTTGGGTTTTCTTGGTTTGCGTATGGTTCTGTAGTTTTTGGTTTTGGCTTTGGTATTGGTTTTCTTCAGTGAATAAGAAGAGGAAGAAGAAGAAAGGAAGATAGGGAAAGGGTTTGGGTTTCTGGATTTTGTTTTCTGGTTTTGGGTCTTCTTAATGAAGAAGAAGAAGAAAAGGAATGGGGCAAAGTTGGGCACTTACGCGTGAAGAGGAGAAAATGGGGGCGCGTGGCCCCCACGCGCGAGATTAAAATATATATATTTTTTTATAAATAGATAAATATTTTAAAAATTGTTAAAAAAAATTGGGTAATTTGTGATGTGAAGGGTAAAAATTCGGTGTCAACACACAATACTACAATTTCTTGATACTGTAAATATGGATAAACGGACGAAATATTTATCAATTTACAAAAACTAGTATAAATATTCGCGCGTTGCATAGTTAATTGGTAAATATAAATAGAAATATTGATCTATCGATAATCTTAAAATTTAACTTAAAATAAAATGATGTTGTAAAGTATGTATGAGAGAATATTAGCATTTAGAACCATCATAGGTTATAATAGAAAAGTTATTAAAATATTTGTGACAGTAATAATTTCGGCATTATTAATTTTTTATTTTTAAATTAGTCAAAATCAAAAATACTCATTGTTAGAATAATTAGGATATGAAAAAATTTAATCATTCTATTAAAATAAATTATAACTGAGAAAAATTCTATGATTATGATAATGCTAAGCATAATATTAAAAAAAATTTAATAACATAAATATCATATTGTAGGCATGCTATTAAAATTTTTAGATTTTGTCTTTCGATATTTCTAAAAACATATATAACAATAATATGATATTTGTAAAAAATTATATAACTATTTGATATTTTAGTGCTAAATAATTCTTACTGGGGAATAATATTTTTAAAAATTTATTTTCACGCTAAACTTTTAATAATTGAATTTAAATACATATTAAAAAATATGTAAAAAATACATATTAATTTTTTAATATTTTTAAACTAAAAAATATTTAATTAAATATAGATTTAGATTATTTAGTATGATTTTTTATTTCACATACAACACATATTATATACAGGAATATTAATGTAATGTAATTTAAAGTAAAAGAGTTCAGTCTAAAGAATATAAAGTCCTATGAGTTGATGAAAGACAATAATTTACATTATTTAATCTTATAGAACATCATTTTTTTATTTAAAATTATGTATCAAGTCCATAAAAAATGTACACTTAAACATATTTAATGTATTCAATTATTCCTTTAAACCTCACATATAAGGCTTTCAAAATAACAATTGTTATTTAAAAAATATAAAAAAAATAAAAATTAAATAACATAATAATTAATAACCCCTATTGATAATATTGTCACACCCCATATGTACAGATGGTCAACTTATCAATAAAGTCAAACCAAATAACCATAGAATTACATTGTGGTAAGGTATTTCTTTTTTCATTTTGTGAAAATGCTAACAACCTAAAAATATCTTTATCTCTAATATTGATGAGTTAAAGTAAAAAGAAAAAGGTATTATTAAGGGTATAGCTGCAATATTTTTTAAGAGAGATAAAATGACAAATCAATTTTTTTGGGGAGAGAAAAAAAAAGAAAAGCAAGCATTATACATTAAAAATTTTGAAAATAAAAAAGAAGAAAAAAAAGATCAACTATACCTATTTCTTCTTATTTATTTACTGACTACTAGTTTTGTCCCACGTGCGCTACACGTGTATGGCTATTTTTGATAGTCATACAACCATAGATGAACGTCCATTCTATATTTTATGAATGTATTGAAAATGCAACAACGTTTTTATTTGAGAACTGTTTCTTCCAAATGTAAACATTCTGTTATATTGAATGATACTCGAGCAAATATATGTTTATAAAATACTTTAATGTGTTTTGCGTTGGAAGGAGCATGGTTAGTTAAGTTTATGGTTAGACTAAAATGATGAAGGGTCATTGTGGTAATCCTGTATTTTCATTTTTGTCGATTAAAGTTAATAATTTTTAAGCCAATTCATCAATTCAAATGATACAACGCAAAAGTTGGTGACAAAACAGAGTAAGTGAAATTTCTTCTCGCTGCAACTATTAAGATAGACGGCATATATAGGTCCAAAACAAAGCAATTATAAATGATGAGATGCAATATATATCAAGTAGAAATTCCGATTAAAACCTAAGAAATACTCAATGTTTGCATAGCTCAAGTTGGAGCTAGCTGAATGATATGTTAGAGCTGGACCAAATTCAGCTACCGCTGTTCCTACTATACCCATAGCCATCCCAATATCCGACTCATGTACGGCTGGGCCGTCATTTGTTCTCGATTTCAATCTTTAAGCCTTAAATCATATGTATAAATAGGATGGATAAGTAAACAATTACTGTTACTATGTTTTCATTAATGTAATGTTGCTTATATTGGGAGAAGATGTCATTGGATTGATCGGGGTTTGTAAATAAAGTGTACTTTTCTTTGACCAAATGGTCCAAATTTAAATATACATTGCGCAACCTGTAAATTCATTGCTTTACATGTGAACCGAAAAAGTTTTTCAATCATCCTGAGGACCGGATCGCACACATAATTGGGTTCTGTAGATTCAAGCTAGCCATGCCATCCTTTTCTATGTGTATTTGGAAAGAAAGCAACATTCTAAAGAAGCCACCAATACACCAACAATGATCTTTAGCGGCAACTAATTAACGGTAATCGTTAAATTGCGTCTAAATATATTTTTTAAGTGGCAATACCGTTTACAACTTGTCGTGACAAAAGTTTTCATCCCAAAGATAGACATCTTGAGAAACTAGGAAATGAAAATGGCACTCATGATTTTGATGGCGTAACCCTTCAGAAAAGTGATTTGGACTTGGAGCGTAATGCTTCAGATAGAGCAAGAGACCATCTTCTTGAAAATGATGAACACTCAAAGGAACAGACTGATATCACAGTAGCAGCAGAGCAGACACAAAGTGGGCAGCAAGGATAAGAGGAAAGCACCGAATGTGATAATCTGTAGCATCAGATAGCAGTTTTGCTTAAAGAAACAGAAACTGATTCAAGCACAAGCATGTCACAAAGGGTAGAAGTTTAATGCATGTTTGGTTGTGTAACAGTTATCTCAAGCAACATTAGTTTTATACCACTATTCATTAGAAGGAAAGTTTGTTAACATATACTGTTATAATGGCACCGGAGAGTTGTGTGCTTAAAGTGGTATAGTGTTATGCCGGTAATGTTTCAAGATAGATTTGGTAAGTCTAACTTTGCAGTCTGCAACCAAGAGCGCTTTAATTTCTAATAACAAATACGTTAATACATTATGCATTAACACCAAAATAGGTTATAATATAAATGATATTGGCATTGGCTAGGTAGGTGAAAAAGTTCATAGTTGTGTAAAAAATAGATAAATAGATTTATTTTTTGATGGATTCTATTTTCTTTTGATCTATTTAGAGTGGTTCCTTAGTAGCTTTCTTCATCCCCCTCCGGCGGGGTCACTGATTTAGCTTCTTGTTCAACAATAATTGGTGGTTCGGCTTTGCTGGTATGGCTTTCTTTGTGCGTTTGTTGCGCGGCCTCAGTGGTTCAGCTTCTTCTTCAACTATCTTTGGTGTTTCAGCTTCCTCGGTAGCTTGTTTCAACTATCTTTTAAGGAGTCATTCCATGTTTCGATATGTTTGTTGAAGAGTGTTGCTTGAATCTTTGTTCCCTAATATTGAGCAATGGCTGGCGGAATTAGCGTCGCAAACTTGAATCGCTGAAAATTAAGATTAATGTAAGGGAAAAGGATGGTACCTCTTCATCAACTAAGAAGATCATTCTGTAAGTCCTTTCATGCCTTGAATTCTTGTAAGGTGTTATTGAGCCCCATCATATGACCAAGACGCGCATCACCGAGTCAATAGAGTTTCTTGGCATGGAGTTTATTGGGGCGCTCTGCTTTGCTAGTTCAAGTTTAGTGGCCATGTCGGCAGAACCTGGATGAGGGCAGACACATATGAAGGGTGAGATGCTCTTTTAATTGGCAATTGATAATGTGTTTTGCTAACACGTACAGGGAAAAAAACAAAAGAGGACATTGAGCGCAATACTAAGCAGAGCCATGTAAAAATGGGGCACAATGTTATAGACAGAATAAAATAGGGAAGCATATATTAGTAGTGAATCAAACAATTACAAATAGGTGTACGAACTACCAGTAGGTGTGTAATTCTATATGTATTCCAAACTGCATTTGTGTTGACTCTGTTGACAAGTCGGTAGTTATATTTGTTGTCTAAAAACGAATGCACAACACTTGTGGTGATTCTGTTGACAAGTAGGTAGTTAGTTATAGTTTTGTTTAAATAAAAATTGCAAGTCTTCCAAGTAGCAATGCATAAATGTTGACAAGTAGGTAGTTAGTTATAGTTGTTTTTAAATAACAATTGCATAACATGCTCATAGAGGTACTAAAGGAATTTCAATGGGATGATCACACATAAGAGCAATCTGTGGTGCAGTATGAGGGAAAGCATCCAGTAGGCCCTGCCTCAAAAGAAATGATGATTCTGCAGCACGTTAAAGAGCAAAGGGGAGGACTTACAAATTGATGGTGGTCGAAGTAGGTTGTCCAAAGCGGAAGACAAGAGTTATTCCACGGAAGGAGGAAGAAGATACATGTTTGGTGGGTGAGAACATTGCGTTGTATGTTATAGAGCAGACATGCGACTGTTGGTGTTGAAATTGGTGGAGGTGCGATGCTTCGGAAGTAGACGTTGAACAGGAAGAAACTTGGAGTCACGTCGTTTGACAAGGAGGAGTGTCTGCGAAGGGAAGGGTCGTGGGAAGAGCGTTACAGCAGGATTCTTGATGTGACCAAGAGATAATTTGAGTATCCAACAAGTGTCTAACATAGGTATTTTTTCAAATTTAAATGTCGTCATCTTAATTATGCGAATTATTGAAATACATTCCCCTTTTAGCAGTGGCAAAATATTATAGTATAACTTTAGAAGAATCAATTTTTAACAATAGCGACGACTTCAGTATCCACTATGCACATGTAGGATTCTTTCTTTGGATACAGATATGAAGTACATAATGATGCTAACCATTTGTGGAAAGCTCTTGCCACTATGAAGAGGTAAATGCCTGGGAAATCTTGGTAACTTACTAATATTATAATTTTCTTTATCCAAATAGTTTTTCGTTCGAGCCTGCAATTAAGGTGATAGGAGCTGCATTTTCAATCATCCATTGACTCTTATGATTAGATAATCTTTTGGGGTTGGCTTGGTAGTAAGCGTGCCCTATTTTGGTTATAAAAGTATACATCAGTAGAAGTCATAAAATTAATTTGAAATGGGGTGAGTAGAAAGCAAATTCTACAAAGTGTTAAAAGTGATGTAATAAATGATACACCCTTTCACAGGCTTAATTAGAGTGACTAATTATAAAAGATTAATTAAGTTTTTGGGTGCGGTAATATGGTTAGTTATAGGAGGGATACTGGCATAGTCCCAAAGAGCATTTATTTCAGGTTTGTTCAGTGTGAATCAATAATGTATCAAGTATGAACGTTCACATGAGAGTTTTTTTATCGCATGTAAATCATATAAATGTTTAAAACATATGGAGTTGGTCCCAGAATATATAGAATAGAGGATTGTAGTGTAATTTGTACCCATTGAAAGTACATTATCAGTATTTATTATAAATTTTAAATTATTGAAGACTATTTGTTGTGTCTCTTTGTTGTGTATAATGTATATGTTTGAACAATTATAATTTATATGTTAACATGAGCGTAAATTAATTAAATTAGAGCATACAATTTATTCACTGTGGAGCAATATTGTCTCTTTTCATTGTGATTAAAATGAAAAACAACTCTGTGAAAGCCATGACTATATGCAATAAGGAATAACAAATAAGAGAGTGAAGTTGATAAATTACTTCAAAGGGCGATAGTTTATAATTTGAATTAACATGTCAGATCTGTTTGTTGTACGCTAGAGTAGGATGCTTGTTGGTACAATTGCAACTGCATAAGTGTGTAATAAAGAGAGCAAGTCCATACTCGCAACTGTTGGCAAGTAGTTTTAGTCAGGCGACTGCTCAGGTTGTGATTAATATTGTGTCAACTTACCTCTAAATGATATTACCTCGTCGTCAACTAAAATTATCATTCGATAAGTGCCTTCATGACGCAAATTCTTGTTTGAAATCACTGATCTCTTTCGAATAACTAATGCTTGCATCACCCAATCAACGAAATATTTTGGAATTTTGTTAATAGGGATGCTGTGGTTGGAAAGTTCTGTTTTGCTCGGCATAAGTGCTGAATCTGGATCATTAAAAATGCAATGGGAAAAGTGAATAACAATATTACATACGAGCATTGGTCTTTATTAGTAAAGTTTGTGGCAATCAGTCACAGTAAGTACATTTTATAAATTGAATAAACAAAAGGATGAAGTTGTGGACGTTATCTAGAATATCACGTAACTTACAAGGTGTAATGACAATGACGATTCCAAGAGCATACCTCGATTTGGCCGGAGGAGATACAGTATTGGCCTAGCAGAACAGTTCAAAAGATAATTATAATTATAAAGTGCAAAGCATACAACGATAGGAATAGAAAAAGTAGGGTGAACGTATGCACTATACGGAGAAATTTGTTATTTACTGGGGAGAAGATCTATGATAGTTTGATATAAATAGAAAACTTGCAGAAGGTGCATCAATTGGGAATAGGTGCAAGGCACAACTATTGTGGAAAGAAGGCGACCAATAAGTTCACGGGAGTTGAGATTGGCGGCTTATTAGTGTGAAATTGTGGAGACAGTTTTTTTTTTTAAAAAAAAAAAATGAGTGTAATTATGTAAATTGATATTTATTTTTTAGTGAAGGGTATTTTAGTAATTTGACTTTAAGATTTTAGAATTGGTACTTTTAAGATAGTATAAATAAATATAGATGTAATCCTTGATAATAACTTTTTATATTGAAAGTCAAATTAATATCTAATTGCAGTGTCTTAGGAAAAAATATATCATCTACACGTAAAATTCATTATTGGTTATTTATGTATTGACGTCATCAACATGGTCATGTAGTACAAAGTTTATGTAGTAAAACTTAGATTTTAATAGGTTTGTTTTGTTTTTGTTAATTGAAGAGCATGGTAACTTTATAGATCTCAAATCTACTATTCTAGTGACAACAAATTGTCATATACATAAGCCACTACACAAATTTCTTGTATATTACCATCGAAGTAAAAGTCAATTCAAAATAATCAACAAATAATAAATATCTAAAATTAATATGGCGACGTTGTTTGTGTAACCACATTCAAAGAAAGAAAAAATTAAATAAGAAATAGCAAAATTTATACAAAGAAGTCGTGAATTCGAAAATAGTAATAGATTGATTAAAAAGGAGCAAAAATTAAGTAAAATTTTAAATACTTGTGCATATATACACTTCAAGCACGAAAAAAGTTTATCATGTTATGCACTCAATTAATTAGATAATACCTGAGTTTGTAAAAAAAATGTTAATGCGCAGAATCAACACTTTAAAATTTTAAAAATGACTAACACACGAAGTCTATTTTATATAGCATATTAAATTGATCTAAGATTTAGCATTTGAGGAATTTCATACTTACAAATCTTTCTGCAATTTTTTTTTGTTGCGCAAAAAAAAATTGCAGGAATTGTATGATTATTTTCCTTGAGTGAAAATCTTAAAGAAATCTAAATATGAAAAAAAGTGATGAATATAAATTTATGAGTCTTTAGATATCGTCCATGAAATATGTTCGTTTACTAATTTTTAAAAAATTCATTTACCCTTATAATATTTATTTTCTTGATACTTTAACAAGTTTGTAAAGTTCTAAAAAGATTTTTTAAGGAATAATTAAATTAGTAATTGTTGTAAAACTATAGAGAAGTAAGCTAGAGAGTAGAGAGAAAGGAGAATAGAGAATTGATTTTTCTTCATCTATTTTACATTAAAAGAGAAATGGCCTATTTATAGGCTCATAGGTACATCCTTATAAATGGATAGAAATGTATTTTAAGTAAATACATAAATGAACCTAAAGATAGAAATGTACTAATTAATTA
>DF367418.1:16767-31367 GCA_000787875.1 Solanum virginianum | reverse complement strand
ACAGGAAAAAACCAAAGGGAATTACAATTTTACCCAAAAATGAATTTTATACTTAATATCGAAATTTGAGATCTATTTCTACATATTTTAATAAGTTTAAAAGTTATAGGTTTGTTTATTTCTTTACGTACTTTCTTTTTTCTTGTTTTCGTATATTAAAGGTAATTTTTTTGCCCAAAACTGAATTTTATACTTGATATCGAAATTTGAGATCTATTTCTACATGTTTTAATAAGTTTAAAAGTTATAAGTTTGTTTATTTCTTTACGTACTTTTTTTTTTATTGTTTTCGTATATTAAATATTTTAATAAATAATATATATATATATATATATATATCCTTGAAATCCTATATATAAACACACCTGCATTTATAATCAATTGATCATGATTTTTTTATGCTAAAATAATTTGTCATTGCTGATAGGTACCTTTATAAATTAAAACGGACGTTAATCAAGCTAAAGAGTAGTTGAAGATCGTGGAATGAGAAATAAGATAAGATTATACTATTTTGGATTTAAACAAGATAGTGTCTTAAAAGAATTGTATATTGTGATTGTTCTTAAAATTGTAAAATTCAATTAAATTGTAAAATTCAATTATATATAACTTGAAAATTATTTTGGAATCTCAAAAATAAATTTTTGGCTACATTATGTAGTTGTTTGACTAACAAAGCTTGTGATTTTTTTTGTTAATTCTCTTTTCTTTAGCTATTTTATAAAAATTCTTGTGGTTAATGATGCTTATGGAAGTATTCTTCAATTTATGACAATAATTAAATTTTTGTAGTTGTGGCTAAATCTATATATAATAATTTTAAAAAACAATGTGGCAATACATTTTCACTTTTCATAGAAAAAGAGAAAAATTAGCTATAATTTATGTATTTGATGGTAAAATGAATGAATTCTTAGCTTTGTGAAAAATATTGGTGGAAAATACATTAGTTTTATAGCTATAAATTTTTTAACTTGTAGCTAAATACAAGTATTATTATCACAAGAATAAAAATATAAAATAACCAAAAAAAATTTATAGCAAATAAATCAAATCATTTGCCACAATAGAATATATTGTGTCTAAAATATAAAAATTGCTATAGATTTTATTTGTTGTGGCAAAAGAACAAAAGTATTTGCTACAAGTATATACTTCATAGCAAATTTTTTTTTAATATCGTAGATACAACACAATTGTTTTTTAGCTATAAGTATTAATTCTTAGTCACGGACCATGTAAAGTCCGTAGCTAACCTTTAGCCATGCTACATCTTGCCACAAATGCTACGGAAAAATATTTCATAAAGTTTTTAGCTGTAGAAAATTTCATATTTATCTTCTTATGATTTCCCTCTTAGCAAGTGTTTAATTTTAACTTTTTACTTGAAATGATTGACAATCATAAGACTAAAGGATATTTTGGTACATTTTACATATATTTTATTGAAAATCAAGAGATTAAAAAATATTCTTTATTATCTCATATTCGTCTAAAATTACATTAGGGAAAATGAATTATAATCGAGTGAGTAATAAATAATTTGATATTAAATAGGAACAATGAATAAGTACCCCTCAAACTGTATCTGAAATCTCAGCAACAAATGTAAACTTAAGTAGGATTCCGTTAACCCCCTGAACTATATTTTAAAATAAAATAAATATCACCCTAAATGTTGATGTGACATATATAACCAAATGAGTATGCTTTATGCATATTATACCGGCTTCACTTTTCTAGCCTTAAAAAAAAATTCATTAAAATTCATTCTTCTCTTTCTCAAGCAAAGTATCTTCCATCGAGATTAGTGGTGGTCTTTGAACAGAAGAGATGGAGGTGGTATTTTTTTTAATTATGGCATGATGATTTAGTGGTAAACTATGATGGTTCTAAAGGGAGAAAATAGAGAAGAACCAGAACCCTGTCTTTCCGATTTAAAGTGAAGGCGTGACGGCTTCTTATGTTTTTACATGTGAAGAGGATGATGGAATCAGCGGATGAATAGTGATTCAGGTCTCGGTGAACTGTGCATCATTTCCTTTGAAAATTCCTCTTCCTCCTCCCTCTTTGATCATTCATTTCATCCTCTATAAAATATAAACACTTCCTCATTCCTTGAGCTTAGAAATTCCTCTGTTCAAATTGTACAATCCACAAATTAATGGCTCCCATTCAAGAACAGGAAAAAACCAAAGGGAATTACAAATAAAATGGTGAGAATATGTTGAAATGTTAAGGTTTTCACTTCGACTAATGTGTGACTATCAGAGAAGACATCATAGAGAGTGATTTAAAAATTTTGAAGTATTTAATGATCGGCTGGAGAAGTCACCAGAGAAGATGTCGAAGAGAGCGATTCAGTGTTTTTTTTGAAGTATTCCGATTGTTTAGTGGAATGGATTGAGTATGCAAGAGCTAGATACAATTAATTAACTAATCTTCAATTAAAAAAATGACATTTGTACCTTTAATCACTTTTTAAATGATTTTTATAACCTTCAATTGCCATCAAGAGAGTGTACATGAGCCTCGTATCCATTCTCATTGAACGACAACAGAGGAGCGAATTCAATTAGAAAAACTAACCTTGTCTATATCTACAGTTATCGCATACTGCCCGAATACGATGCAGTCGCATGATTTTCACTTGATAAAGTACATTACATCGTCCAACCAGTAGTACCAATCAAAGAAGCCTTGAACTCTAAAACTTTCTTTCCTGAGGGGACTAAGAAAAGGAGACCAATACAGCTAAACAGGTATAGTAGAAAGACTAAAAACAAAAAGTCAAGGTGCGTACGGTGTTTTCAAGAATAGAAGACTATAGAATAATGGTTTTGCAAGACAAAAGAATGTGCAGTAGAACTACGGACAATGATATTTTACTCAATTGATCGGTTAAACATTCCATTAGGAAGCTTGGGTTGACTTTCTCTCTGATATTCATTCTCGTTCGACTCTTGAAATCACATCCAATAGTGGTTGGAATAGCTCGCATAATTCAACCACTTTTTTTGGCTTTTTTTTACCCCATATTGTTGGGTAGATCTTAAAAGATATGAAAGATCTCCCTCCAAGCTGCAAAAAAAGGAACCTTCCTTATCCCAGCCATTTCAGGTTAAGAAGATGTGAAATTGTATTTATCTCTGTAAGACTATAACAAGGGGGCATTCCGAGGTGTGAAGATGTCTTCTCGCCACCCATAATATATGAAAGTATCAACGTAATTTCAGAGAGTTATTTGGTCTGAATGCTAATGAAGAACATAAGCCAGATGATGAAATGGGAGACTCCGAAATCAGTTGACTGACCAGTTACCCCCCATAATTAACCCCTAAGATTAGGAGGATAGCGAATACGAGTTGATACAATAGTCAACTTCAAATGGCCATATCTCCTAAAGTATAACGAGTTAAGTGACCCGTATATGTCAAATAGAAGATATTTGAATTAGTTTTCCAACGCATCTAATTTCGCCTTAATCAAAGTTCGGAGTAGAAAGTTATTACCATTTTATAGAAGCTTGCAGAGCTGTCTGAAGGTCTGCGATGCGGAGCTGTCACAGACCTGACGCGAACCCTTTCTAGATAAGATAAATAACATTCTTTCTTTTTATTTTGAGGGTAATTTTATCCTAAAATCTTTGGGGGTCTATTTAAGGTCCCAAAAGGCACAAAACATGAGTTTTTCATACGTAAAAACCTCTCCTTCACTCCTAAACATAAACACTCAAAAATCATCAAGTTAGGGTTTGCTTTCAAGATTCATCATCAATGTAAGTTATTCTTCATAAATTTCAAGCAAGAAAGTCATCAAGTTAGGATTAGCTTTCAAGATTCATCCTCAAAGTGAGTTAATCTTCATAAATTTCAAGCTACCCAACCCAAATTTCTTTATCTATTCATAAATCTCTAATAGAATCTTAAATCATAACCTAGGGTTTCAAGAAAACGAATGCAATAATTCCAAGAAAGAATTTCTTGATTCTTCTTTTTCAAGAATTAGGGTTCTTTCATCAAGAACTCTAAAGATTCCAAGTCAAGAATTCAAGAATCAAAGAGAATTCCTTTAACCAATGGTCTTCCAAGTTCTTTCACTTTAAAAGAACTACAAAGATCGAGGCTTTTCTCCAAGAAAGCTAGTATTCATCAAATTTTAATTGTAATATCAACTTTAAAGGTATGTAAGGCTAAACTAAACCATGAGATTGTTCTGCCGTGTGCCCCATTGATGTTAATAGAGGGGTTGAGAGCCCATGAGTCCCTATATATGTCTCTTAAAATATTTTCTTGATTAATTTCTTGAAAAATTATATCTATTACATGTATTCCGTATGTTGATGATCATCATAAACTTGTTTTCTGGAATTGAATACTTTTCATGAGTGTTGACACCTAATTTTGGACCAACCTACAGCTCTTTTTAGATTGTCATTTAATTAGAACATGTATTCTTATTTATATTTAATTTAATTCAAATATTGGCGTATCTTTAACATTCTTTATTATTATTATTATTTTATTTTTGATGTTATATAAATTTTCTTTCATATAATTTGTACATATGTAATTTTGTAATATTTTCATAATTATCAAAGAGATTATATTCTTGTGTATTTTTACAAATTATTTCCAAATTACGTAGTGCATAATAGAGTTAATTATTTTGCTTAGGCAATTCTAAAAAATTTCGCTAATTGATCTATTTTAATTTGTCGAGTATTTAAAGTTAATCCCACATTTTTTCCGATCCAACATTTTCTCTACTTTTGCCTTTTTCCTTTTTCTTTATACTTTAACTTTTTCTTTTTCTTTAACTTTTCTATTTTTTATTCTTCTTCACGCTCCAATTTTTTCTTCAAAAGATAACAAACAAGACCTTCTTCTCCCACTCTCTCTACACCCAACAACTCTCCATTTTCTCTCACTTCACTCCATTTTTGCTCTCCCTTCTTCATCCTCATTTCATCCATACCATGGAACCACCAACCAACGACCTCTCTTCCATCCCCTCTTTCCAGCCAGCAGACACCATTTCACAACCCCAAACAAGCAACCAAACGCACCTCGAAACACCATAAGAATACCCTGCGAAAAAGCCACAAAAACCCTTTGAAATGCCACCCAAAATCCGTTGAAAACCCCCCACAAAATCAGCCTCAAAACCATCACCATAGCAGCCCCAATACCCTCATTTCAGGCCCGACCCAGCCACAAAACAGTCCCAAAAATAACCCAAAACACAGTAGCAAAATCAGACCAAAAGCACCACCAAACGACACCCATTTCAGCCCCAAAACGTCACGAAAAATGCAGCCCCCAAAACCCCATGAAAAATCATCGAAAGAACTCCAAAAACAACACCCAAAACCCCATTTCCATGGCAGCTCAAAGCAACACGAACAACCCCCAGAAATGCAGCCCAAAACCCCACGAAACTCCACACAAAACCTCCCCAAAACGCCACCCAAAAACCCTATTTCAGTCTACCATTTCCACCACCATTAACACCGATGCAGCAGCCACGAGACCACCTAAAAAATCCCATGAAAATAGCCCCAAAATTGCCCAAAATCACCCACAAAACGTAGACCAAACCACCCAAAAATACCACCAAGAACGAATGAGCAGGAGGCTCCGATGAACCAGATTCCCAAACCTGCAAGCTCCAATCTTCATTTCCGACGAGGTTCGCTAGTTCAACGAATTTCACTATTTCCTTGGATTTCTCGTAAAAAACTTCTAACTGTTTTATAATCTCTTGTTAATTAGGTTACTGTTAGTGTTGAACTTGGCATCTTTGATGGAAGAGTTTTCTTTTAGTTGTTTTTAATTGTATTCCTTTGTCTTAATCAGATCATTATGTTTGTTGCTTCTTTATGTTAATTTTTTGGGTTCTCATTGCACTGTCTATAGCTTTTTCAGGAGATTGTGGTATTTTACCCAAATTTTATTTTTATTCATTTATTATCTTCATATTTAAATGTGTTCAAATATAAATGGTTGTTCTATTTTCCTCCATTTCTATTATGATTGTGGGTTTGTGGTTATTCTCTTTTAATTTATAGATTATTGCTTTATTTGTTATTTATTTTTTGTATGTTCTAATTGATTTTTTTGATTATTTTAGTTTATTATGTTATCTCGTTTCATAACTTCTTTATTTTGATTATATAGTGAAGGTTGATTGTTTCATTATTCTTTATCAATTCGTATTTGTTTGAGACATATCGTTCTTTACTTTGAAAAATCTTGTCAAGAAATTAGTCTGCCACTTTCAGTTACATTTTCTTTTCTTTTTGTCACTGTAATTTATTATAGTTTGTCATTGTTCTACAATTTCTTTTGGCTTTGTTATTAAACTTCTTTGATTAGATGTTAAACTGGCCAATGACAAATCTATCTATCGAATTTCGAGGCCTTCCCATTTAAAAAGACGAAAAAAATTTAGTTTAGATTAATGTTTGTTACATGTCTAGATTCAAAGATTTTTGTTTAAGTTCATGCATATCTTGTTTGTTAAAATTGGCTAAGAAAAATCTACCTATCGGATTTCGAGACCTCCCCATTTAAAAAGATAGAAAAACATAATTTAGGTTCATATTTATCATTTGTTAAAATTAAAATTTTAGTTGTGAATTATTCGAAATTAGGTAATTCATAATTGAATTAATTATTTTACTTAGTTAATTTTAAAGAAGTTCATTAATTGATACAACTTAATTCGTCGTGTATTTTAAATTAAATTCAATCCCGCCATTTTTTGGCCCCACGTATTTTTCTGACCCTGCGTGTTTCCCTTTTTCTTTTTTACTTTAACCTTTTATTTTTCTCTTTTTGACTTTAACTTTTTCTTTTCTCGTTTTGACTTTCCTTTTCTTTAAATAGGACACATGTATTCCTACATTATTTGTCAAAACTGGCCGATGAAGAAATTATCGTCGATTTTCAAGGTTTTTGTATATATAAGACGGATGCTATCTCTAATTATCATTTTTACCTTTTTTTTTAATTATTATTCATTATTGTGTATATTATTGACATTAGGCAAATACTATGACGTTGCTCATATTATTATTTATATAATTATTTGTATATATTTTGTGATCATTATACTTATGTTTTATTATGTATCTCCTCTTCAAATTTAAAAAAAATGAGTTCAGTCGGGACCCACAGTTGTCGATTCTGAAGGGTGCTAATACCTTTCCTTAGGAATAACTTGAACCCTTACCTAGAATTTTAGTTCACAGATTATTTTTGTAAATAATTACTTGGTTTCCTGATTATCCTTAAAATTAGGTGGCGACTCCCAAATCGAATAATTTTCCTAAAATAAAACAACACTTTCTTTTAAATTCTTTTAATTATTATTTTTCTTATGAGTTGCCGCGACATTTTGCCTTCAGGATGTCAACAGAATGGCAACTCCGCTGGGGAAATTTCAAGGTTCTGACCATTATGAATTTGTTTTTTCAAATTGAGGAGATTTTATTTTTTGTGTAATAGAATTTATCTTGTATATTATGTTGATTATCATACTTATTTATTCGTTCATTATTTATTAAGTATATATACTATTATTTGCATTCATGACATGCTTTCATTGATATTGATTTTATGTAGTTAAAAGAACAATTTTGCGAACCCGCAGCTGGTCTTTTTTATACTCTTGACCCTTTTTGGAATAAGTGATGATTTATTGGTTCATGATGCATCTAATGGTTATCATAAGTTTCAATCCAAATTGTTCGCTTGGGCCCCAGTCTGTCAAAAAGTCACTCTTAGTAAATCTATATTAGAGCGGAACCAAATACCTTATTTAGGTGCATTTGCGTATAATTGTTGCGTAATTTGTCACATTCTTGTTTGTTTGATATTGTGTAAATACATATATTTTGTTTAAAATTTGATTTGCTAATTATAATCAGTTTGAACTACGTTTGACCTGATTCCCATTTTTACGGGATATGTAGATGCTACAATGGTTCAGTCATATTCCCCATAAGTTTTTCTAAAAAATGGGGGCAAATATATATTTTTTTTAAAAAAAGATTTCTTGTGTTTATATATATATTCTTGTGTAAATATGTAGACTCCAAAATGGCTTGGCATATTCCCTGTAAGCTTTTCATTTTATTACTTTAGAAATAGGAACAATTTTTTTTAAGGTTAAAATAAAATTATATTTTTGAACACCAAAGTTTATTGAGTTTGAAATAGGGACAAAATTTTTGAGGACTCATTTTTTAAAAAATCCTCAAACAATTCTCCCAAGATTGCACTAAAATGCTAGATTGCAAGACACCAAATGAGTTTGTGCATATTCTATTTCTCGTATGTTATTTTCAATTAAATAGGTGTCCTTCACTTTATTTATTGTACATTTTGTTTTTGAAAAAAAAATAGAATTTTTGTTTGATATTAATTTGAATAGTTTGCCTTTAGTGTGATTTAATGTTTGTTTTTTTTTATTATTTTTGTTATTTTTCTTTCAATATATATATATACACACACATTTTTTTTGAAAAAGAACTATATATTTTATATCATATCTTCACGAACTATGAGTACCTGATTCTCATCTCTATGAAATACGTAGGCAACCCTTTTTGGGTTCGGTTTACTTTTTCATTTTTCAAAAAAATAAAAAAATAATAAAAAAGAGAACTCAAACTGTGTGCATATTTTAGGTAATATCTTCACGAATTATGCGTACCTGATTCTCATCTCTATGAGATACGTAGGCAACCCTTTTTGAGTTCGGTGCATCTTTTTTATTTTTCAAAAAAAAAAGAGAGAGAACTCAAACTGTGTGCATATTTTAGGTAATATTTTCATGAACTATGCATACCTGGTTCTCATCTCTATGAGATGCATAGGCAACCCTTTTTGGGTTTGGTGCATCTTTTTCATTTTTCAAAAAAAAAAAAGAGAACTAAATCTGTGTGCATATTTTAGTTAATATCTTCATGAACTATGCGTACCTGATTCTCATCTCTATGAGATAAGTAGGCAACCCTTTTGGGTTTGGTGCATCTTTTTCATTTAAAAAAAAAAGAAAATAAAAGAAAAAAAAAGAGAACTCATACTGTGTGCATATTTTAGGTAATATTTTCATGAACTATGCATACCTGGTTCTCATCTCTGTGAGATACATAGGTAACCCTTTTTGAGTTCGGTGCATCTTTTTCATTTTTCAAAAAATAATTAAAAAAAGGAAACTCAAACTGTGTGCATATTTTAGGTAATATCTTCATGAACTACGCATACCTGATTCTCATTTATTTGAGATACGTAGGCAAAAAAAATTGTGTATATATTCTCAAAGGTTATATCTTTGATTCAATTGGGGCCATTACAGTTAGAAATATATAAATATTTGACAAAATGAAAATGATTGATTTAGAGTAAATCTATAGATTCTTTTGGTATCTCTCATTATATTTTTATGATGCTTGAAAATTCTCTTGCATGCATTCAAGGTAAGAATGAAATCAATTTTACAGTTTCAAGTATATTGTGTGGTGAGCATTAAATTAAAATTCAATTGCATTGCATTGTTGATCTAGAACTTGGCCTAAATGTTGGTTGAAGCGAAATTCTGAGTAATATTTGGTTTGAGAAATGATCGTGGGCCTTCTTTGACCTGTTTGTGCCTTTCAAAGCCTACAAAATGATATTAATCATTAGTTTTTCCCCACTTTGAGCCTGAAACTATTTTCTTTGCACAACCACATTTTAGCCATTACCCTTCTTAGTGCTTACATGCACTATCCCTCTCTAGGCCCATCCTTCTTGAGCATACAAAGAATGTGCTATTTATGAGAGAATATTCACGCTTGAAATTGCCAAAGATAAAGATGCTAAGTTTCAAAGTTCGAAAAAAAAGGTTCAAAAAAAAATACGAACTCAAAAAAAAAGTTGAAAAAAGTTATTTCTCTACAAGGTTATTGAAATGGAACAAGAAAATGTTTTAAAAGAAAAAAGAGAAAATTCAAAATCAGAAGAAAGGAATGCAAAATGAAGCATCGAGCCCTTATCAATTGTTAAATGCATGAATTTAGTGTGGCACCCAAGAAGGGAATTAAGTCACTTTTATCCCAAATAAATATCCTACCCAACCCTTAAGCCCGCATTACAAGCCAATAACAAGTCCTATATGATCTCATTCCAAAAATTCTCACATTAGTGGAGATTTACATGACGTTCAAGTATATAGTATCACAATTGCATGCATTGAATATCTTTCTAAGTGTGAGTGTATTTTGCAAAATATCCTTAAATCAAATATTCCACGCATGTGAGAGAGAGGGCTTTCTTTGTTGTAAGGGCACTTGACACGTGAGGATTAGTATAATTCATAATCTTTGTTTAAAGTAAGATGAACAAATCTTGTTGATACTTAAGTATGTTTGAGGTACTACTTGAATCTGTAAGATTTACTTTGAATTCAATTTCAGTTAAAAAAAAGGGGAATTTTTATATATTTCTAACTATTGGTATCATTTGTGGTCAAGATTTGACTATTTTCTTTACATTCTTTATTCTTTAAATTAAAAGAAAAAGAGAACAATATTTTCTATAATAATACCTTTCAAAGAGATTTTAAATTTTTTTCTTTCCTTTTTCCTATTTTTGATATCCTATAAGTGTGAGATGTTTATCTAAATTCATTGAATCATTTTTGAAAAAAAAAGAAAAAAGAAAAAAAACTTATGCATTCCTAACTGCTGGTATCATTCTGATTAAGATTTGACTATTTTTGTTACATTCTTCATTTTTGAAAAAAAAAGAAAAAAAAAGAAAAAGCAAGAATTATTTGGGTTCGGTCATGTACCTAATAGGATTTCAAAACTAGGGTGAACTCTTGAAAAAATGACAAAATGCATAAGAAAGATGTCATCCGTAGTAAAGAAAGATGTCATCCATAGTAAGAAAAGAGTGGAGATCATGCCAACACGTACAACTGGGACAAAATTTTTGAGAAAAATCTCAAAAATTTCATAATAATGTGAGATTCTATAATCAATAGTTCAAGATTTATCGAGAAATCTAACTGGGACAGAATTTTTGAGGAAGTCCTCAAAATTCCTATCAAGTATTGTCAGAAACTCGATAATCAGCTTCAGATGGTCTCTATCATGGCTAGAAGTACAAAATTGACTCTAAGATCTCAAACATCACTGAAATGAAGCAGTGTCATCCTACAAATGAAGGGACATCATTTTCATATTGCATTACCATAGGTACTAATGCTCATTCATATTTCATTTATTAATTTTTTATTATCATTATATTCATTTTACGTTGCTTTGTCGGAGGTGGTTATTTTATTTGCATTCATTCATTGCACTGTTGGAGGTGGTAGTGTTTCTTCGTTTTCATTGCATTTACATTATATTATCGGGTCGTCCATCTCGTTACCATTGGACTACCATTTCATTTTCTAGTGGCCCTAAAGAGCCATTTTATTTTTCAGTCGCCCTAGAGGGCTATTTCATTTTTATGTCGCCCTAGAGGGCTATTTCATTTTTCAGTCACTCCCAGAGGGCCATTTCATTATACAGCCGCTCCTAGAAGGCCATTTCATTTTCCAGTCGTCCCCAGAGGGCCATTTCATTTTCTAGTCGCCCCCAGAGGACCATTTCATTATCCAGTCGCCCCCAAAGGGCTGTTTCATTTTCCAGTCGCCCTAGAGGGCCATTTCATTTTCTAGTCGCCCCCAGAGGACCATTTCATTATCCAGTCGCCCCCAAAGGGCTGTTTCATTTTCCAGTCGCCCTAGAGGGCCATTTCATTTTCTAGTCGCCCCCAGAGGACCATTTCATTATCCAGTCGCCCCCAAAGGGCTGTTTCATTTTCCAGTCGCCCTAGAGGGCCATTTCATTTTCTAGTCGTCCCCAGAGGGTCATTTCATTTTATCTCATTGACAAGAGGGTCATTACATACTCATTGCCGAGAGGGCCATTGCATATTTATTACCAAGAGGGCCATTACATACTCATTGCCTAGAGGGCCATTTCATACTTATTACCAAGAGGGTCATTGAATATTTCATTGTCGAGAGAGCCATTGCATATTCATTACCAAGAGGGCCATTGCATATACATAGCTGAGAGGGTCATTGCATATTCATAGTTGAAAGGGTCATTGCATATTCATCGCCGAGAGGGCTATGGCATATTCATAGCCGAGAGGGCCATTTCATATTTCATTGCCAAGAGGGTCATTGCATATTTCATTGCCAAGAGGGCCATTGCATGTTCATTATCCAGAGGGTTATTGCATATTCATTGCCGAGAGGGACATTATATATTCATTGTCGAGAGGGCCACCGCATATTTCATTGCCGAGAGGGTCATTGCATATTCGTTGCGAGAGGGTCATTATTGAAATCCAATTTTTACCCTCCACGGTATAAATTAATCATCAAGCTTTTAATTTTAACAATTTGAAATAATTGGCTTTCGAAAATGCAAAAAATATTTTCCCAAATAAATTTCTTTTATTTTTCTTTTTAGGAGTTGTTATTCTTAATTATTTCAGGTTGATAATATTAAAAGCTCTTTAATTATTTTTTGTATTAATTCATCGTGTAGTCAAATCAGTCAATTGAATTCAATTTGATTACCTTTAATTGGTCAAAATTGCAATCGAAGTGGCCAAGTTTTAAATCAAAATACCCCTACCCCTTGAACCCATTTTCAATCCCTCTTTTGAACCTATTTTAGTAAATTTTGGACCAAGATCTTGGCCCAAAATATCCCAGATCCGGCCCAACTCTTATTTTTTTCAGCCCGTCTTTATACATGTAATATATATATATATACTCACACACACATATTGTACGTGCGCGTGGGGCCCACGCGCCCCCAATTTTTTCCTTTTCTCCTCATTTCCCTCTTGTCCCACTCACGCGTGTTCTCTCTCCTTTTTATTTCTTCTTCTTCTTCTTCTTCACGAGAACATAACCAGCAAACCAGTAAACAAAACCAGACAATCCAAAATTGGACTCCCCAATGATTCCCACTCCTCTTTTGTGTCTACGTGTCCCCTTCCCCGTACGAATTCGTTGAGGGAATTTCTAGGTGTCCGAATCGTGTTCTCCCTCTCTTGAATCAATGGTCAAGATTCTCAATCCGTTGAGGATTTATCACAATTCGAGATTCCCTTATCCTTTGGAGAGGGATTTGAATTTGAAATCCTGCAAATTCAACCCCCAATTCCCCAAATTGACCCCACAACTCTGCCCTAATTTGAACCCTATATAATCCTCTTTATTCTTACTATTAAGGGGGGGGGGGGATTCAGCAGCCATTGATAATAAAAAAACCCTAGCAAAACTTAACTGATTCCCGAAGTCATTTTGATCTCTGGAAAACTCTAAAAAAATTGAAAATCTGATAGCCGCGAAATCATCCTAAAAACCAAAAATTTCATAGTCATTCATTTCCGAGGCTGTTAGAGCTAGGAGGATTCAGTAGGGAAACAAGGAGGTTCGAGGTTGCAACTGTTTGGTGGTGAAAACTTCTCAGACTCGTCGATGTCTAGCTTTGTTGCTCCTAAATAGGTAACATTGTCAGACACTTTACTTGACTATTGTTGAGAGGTTATGTATTTCATTTTCAATTTGCCAAGTGCGGGCTTTCCTAAGCTTCTGGTCTGATTGAAGGTTGTAATAATCTTTAATTTAATCGAATAAGAGGTTGTAGTCTGGTGTTATGGTGGAATGTTCTTGATTTTTTCAAATGAGTTAGTTGTTGTTGTTGTCATTTGAAGTTTTACTCTAAACTACTATGCTATTCCTGTGATAGTGATAATCTGATTAATAGATGAAGTTCATTCTGCTCGAGTTTAGATGTTAAGTCACAAGTTGTCTCAAGTCTGCTTTATTCTTATTCTAAGTTCCTTGTAAACCAAATCTTCCTTATCTGCTCATGTCATTTTGTTTCAGTTTCACCCTCATTCATTCTGACTTTTGAGGTTCAAATGACAATGATATACATGTCTTCATTACGTTAAAATTGCTGAAAATGTTAAAAGCATGCTTCTGTTCTCTGTTTTTCTTTCGTGCTAAGGTGTAGCTACTGATGTGTGTTGTGTTTTGGTTGAAGAATTTCTGATTAAGTAAGCTTTCAAATGATCTTGTTTTGTGGTTTCATCCTCGAGCAACCATTTCTCTGTTTCTGGCTCATATCATCGTGGCCTTTACCTTTCTGATTGAGGGTGGTTTTATTCATTTGCTTTTCTATTTCATGAAAGTAGCTTTGAATACATGAAATTGGTGTTACACTTTTAATAATCGAACACACTGTTGGTTTCTGTTTACAGCTTCTTTCTTGTTTAATGCTAGTTTTTTGTCACTTTCTCCTCTGATTCTGGCCTATACTGGCCTATACTGATGGTTTGAGTCTATTTACCTTAATTTCTTCCTGAGATTCTATTTTACAGTAGATAAACGATTATGGTTTTGATAATATAAAGGCTAATATTTTTCTACTTAGTTGCTACACATTGTTTATAATTTGTTTAGGTCACTGGGTAAGGGTCTTAATAAGTCCCTTGATTTCTGCTCATGATGTTTGTGTTGTA
>DF367418.1:1466-14697 GCA_000787875.1 Solanum virginianum | reverse complement strand
TTTTTGAAATTCAAAGTCCATTTTTCGAATTAATAGTCATTGGAGGGCCATTGCATATTCATTATCGAGAGGGCCATTGCATATTTATTGCAGAGAGGACCATTGCATATTCATTGCCAAGAGGGCCATTGCATATTTCATTACCAAAAGGACCATTGCATATTTCATTGCCAAGAGGGCCATTGCATCATCTGTTGCCAAGAGGGACATTCATATTGCATTCAATGAATTATCTTTATTTGTCTTACCAATACACATGCATTTTATCCTATATGTGGATCATTTTACATTTGTCTTATCGATAGGCATACATTCATATTGCGTTCAGGGAATCATCTTCATTCGTTCTGTCAATGGAATATATTTTATTCTATATTAATCACTTTTTGTTCATCTCACTGATGGACATGCATTCTTCGATGGATCATTCATCATTCGTCCTGCTAATGGACATGCATTCATATCATATCGATGGGTTTTATTTATCTTTTAAGAGTGCTCAGACCCTGCTTTAGAGATCAAATGAGACATTCCTAGTACTCCAATTGATCTATATGTTCAGCCAAAATTGGGTTTGTCAAGTTTCTTTGTCCACGATCTCTTTCATCGATCATATCCAAAGAAAGAGACAACTGTTGACACCCAATTTTGACAAACCTATATCCCATTTTAGAGTGTCATTTAATTAAAATAGGTATTATTATTTACATTTAATTTAACTCAAATATTGGCGTATTTTTAGCACTCTTCATTATTATTTTATTTTTGATGTTATATAAATTTTCTTTCATATAATTTGTATATATGTAATTTCGTAATATTTTCATAATTATCAAAGAGATTATATTCTTGTTTATTTTTACAAATTATTTTTAAAATTATGTAGTGCATAATAGAGTGAATTATTTTGCTTAGGCAATTCTAAAGAAGTTCGTTAATCGATCTATTTTAATTTGTCAAGTACTTAAATTTAACCCCGTATTTTTTTCGACCCAATATGTTCCCTACTTTTGCCTTTTTCTTTTTCTTTTTACTTTAACTTTTTCTTTTTCTTTAACTTTTCTATTTTTTATTCTTCTTCACACTCCAATTTTTTCTTCAAAAGATAACAAACAAGACCTTCTTCTCCCACTCTCTCTACACCCAACAACTCTCCATTTTCTCTCCCTTCACTCCATTTTTGTTCCCCCTTCTTCATCCTCATTTCATCCACACTATGGAACCACCAACCAACGACCTCTCTTCAATCCCCTCTTTCCAGCCAGTAGACACCATTTCACAACTCCAAACAAGCAACCAAACGCACCTCAAAACACCATAAGAACACCCTGCGAAACAGCCACAAAAACCAATCGAAATGCCACCCAAAAACCCGTTGAAAAACCCCACGAAATCAGCCTCAAAACTACCACCATAGCAGTCCCAAATAACCTCATTTCAGGCCCAAACCAGCCACAAAACAGTCTAAAAAATAACCCAAATGCAGCAACAAAATCAGACCAAAAGCACCACCAAATGACACCCATTTCAGCCCCAAAACACCACAAAAAATGCAGCCCCCAAAACCCCATGAAAAATCATCTAAAGAACTTAAAAAACAACACCCAAAACCCCATTTTTGTGGCAGCTCCAAGCAACACGAATAGCCCCTACAAATGCAGCCCAAAACCCCACGAAACTCCACACAAAACCTCCCCAAAATGCCACCCAAAAACCCCATTTCAGTCTGCCATTTCCACCACCATTAACACCGACGCAGCAACCACGAGACCACAAAAAACACCCATGAAAATAGCCCCAAAACCGCCCAAAGTCACCCACAAAACGTAGCCCAAACCACCCATAAACACCACCAAGAACGAGTGAGCAGGAGCCTCTGACGAACCAGATTCCCAAACCGGCAAACTCCAATCTTCATTTTCGACGAGGTTCGCTAGTTCAATGAATTTCACTGTTTCCTCGGATTTCTCGTAAAAAACTTCTAACTATTTTATAATCTCTTGTTAATTTGGTTACTGTTAGTGTTGAACTTGGCATCTTTGATGGAAGAGTTTTGTTTTAGTTGTTTTTAATTATATTCCTTTGTCTTAATCATATCATTGTGTTCATTGCTTCTTTATGTTTTTTTTTTTTTTTTTGGGTTCTCATTGCAGTGCCTATAGCTTTTTTAGGGGATTGTGGTGTTTTATCCAAATTTTATTTTTATTTATTTATTGTCTTCATATTTAAATGTGTACAAATATAAATGGTTGTTCTATTTTCCTCCATTTCTATTATGATTGTAGGTTTGTGTTTATTCTCTTTTAAATTATAGATTATTGCTTTATTTGTTATGGTTTGTTGTATGTTCTAATTGAATTTTCTGATTATTTTAGTTTGTTAAGTTATCTCATTTCATAGCTTCTTTATTTTGATTATATAGTGAAGGTTGATTGTTTCATTATTCTTTATTAATTCGTATTTGTTTGAGACATATCATTCTTTACTTTGAAAAATCCTGTCAAGAAATTAGTCTGCCTCTTTCAGTAATATTTTCTTTTCTTTTTGTCACTGTAATTTATTATAGTTTGTCACTATTCTTCAATTTCTTTTGGCTTTGTTATTAAACTTCTTTGATTAGATGTTAAACTGGCCAATGACAAATCTATTCGTTGGATTTTGAGGCCTCCCCATTCAAAAAGCGGAGAAAATTTATTTTGTTTAAGTTCATGCACATTATTTGTCAAAATTGGCCAATGACAAATCTATCCGTCGGATTTTGAGGCCTCCCCATTCAAAAATACGGAAAAATTTAGTTTAGATTAATGTTTGTTACATGTCAAGATTCAATGATTTTTGTTTAAGTTCATATATTGTTTGTTAAAATAGGCTGAGGAAAAATCTACCTGTCGAATTTCGAGATCTCCCCATTTAAAAAGACGAAAAAATATAATTTAGGTTCATATTTGTCATGCGTTAAAATTAAAATTTTAGTTGTGAATTATTCGAAATTAGGTAATTCATAANCTTAGTTAATTTTAAAGAAGTTCATTAATTGATACAACTTAATTCGTCATGTATTTTAAATTAAATTCAATCCCATCATTTCTTAGCCCTACGTATTTTTCTGACCCTGCATGTTTTCCTTTTTCTTTTTCTTTCTCCTTTTTTGCTTTAACTTTTTCTCTTACTCTTTTTGACTTTAACTTTTTTTTTTCTCTTTTTGACTTTCTTTTTCTTTAAATGGGACACACATATTCCTACATTATTTGTCAAAATTGGCCAATAAAGAAATTACTATTGATTTTCAAGGTTTCTGTGTATATAAGACGGATGCTATCTCTAATTATCAGTTTTATTTATTTTTTTTTAATTATTATTCATTATTGTGTATATTATTGACGTTAGGCAAATACTATGACGTTCCTCATATCATTATTTATTTAATTATTTGTGTATATTTTGTGATCATTATACTTATGTTGTATTATGTATCTCCTCCTCAAATTAAAAAAAATGAGTTCAGTCGGGACCTACAGTTGTGGATTCTGAAGGGTGCTAATACCTTTCCTTCGGAATAACTTGAACCCTTACCTAGAATTTTGGTTCGCAGACTATTTTTGTAAATAATTAATTGATTTTCTGATTATCCTTAAAATTAGGTGGCAACTCCCAAATCGAATAATTTTCCCAGAATCAAACAACACTTTCTTTTAAATTCTTTTAATTATTATTATTTCTTATGAGTTGCCGCATCGTTTTGCTTTTGGGATGTCAACAATGAGATATTGTATAAACCCTATATGTTCATTTATGAAAGCATGCATAATGAACCTAGGGATGGAGTCTAGAGCCTTAACATGTGTATGTTGATTGAAATCTTGATGTGAGTATGAGGTTGAGTTGATTGAGTCTTTGAGTTCTTAAAGAGAATTGAGTTAATTGAGATGAGTTAATGTCCCTGAAAATAATAGAGGACTTTAGAGTTGAGTTAGTGCATTGATGAGAATCTTCATGAGATTGATTGAGTTTATGAGTGCCTCTATGAGGCTAAATTAAGTTGAGGAAGAGTCTTATGAGAATTGAGTCTTGGGAGGAGTATCGAGCACCAAAATGGATAAGAGTAAGTCCTGCTCGCACTCATTAATTAGGTCACCAAGCCTAGGATGAGGATTAAACCATTACGTTATATGGTCCCCTCTTGAGGAAAAGTCCCTGAAATAATTGAGGACTCTAGAGGTTAGATCCCTTGTGGATCATATGTATTCCTTATCCGGTAAGTACGAAATTGCTGTGGCAATATCAATGAGATTGCTGTACAATCACTGGCTCATAAGTGATTATTATCGGATAAGAGAAACTCCCATATAGTTCCCACCTCGAGTTGAGTTGAGTTGAGTTGAGTTCTATTGAGTTGAGTCCTATTGAGTTGAGTTGAGTCTCATTAAGTTGAGTTGATTTGAGTTCCATTGAGTTGAGTTGAGTTCCATTGAGTTGAGTTGAGTTGAGTCCCATTGAGTTGAGTTGAGTTGAGTCGAGTCCCATTGAGTTGAGTTCTATTAAGTTGAGTTTGAGTCGATTGATGAGGTTTGATTGATTGATGGGTTATTTTTTTACTCTTTATTCTTGCTTTTGAGTTGAGTTGAGTTCCATTGACTTGAGTTCCATTGAGTTGAGTTGAGTTGAGTTCCATTGACTTGAGTTCTATTGAGTTGAGTTTGAGTCGATTGATGAGGTTTGATTGATTGATGGGTCATTTGTCTACTCTTTATTCTTGCTTTAGATAGACATTTGACATTTTGATTGAGTAACTTTTGAGTTGATGTTATTTCTATATTATTCTACCTATATATGTTTCATTTAGCCATTTTACATACTCGTACATTCCACGTACTGATATCCCCTTTAGACTGCATCATTTCATGATGCAGAGGCAGGTATTAGAGATCATCAATATGTATTTCGTTGAGGATCTACTTGCACTCAGCTGATCGGTGAGACCTCCTTATTTTCGAAGGATTTTCATATTTCTATCATCTAGCTTGAGTTAGTACTTTAATTTTCTTGAGTTAGGTAGCCATGACTTGTCGTGGTACCATCCAGATGTTAGAGATAGAGGATTCATAGACATTGAGTAGAGGATGTTGAGTATTGCTTCTTTTCCAACTCTTATTTGATGGAAATTAACTTTTTATATAAAGACTTGGTTATTTAATTATATTACAGTCTTTTTCTTGAGTAGTTTTCTTCCGCTGTTGAGTATGAGATGACGATGAGCCCAAGTTATTCGCTCAGGGACTAGCAATAGTCTTTGAGTGCCGACCAGGCCAAGAGTACTCTTATAGGGCGTGACATGTACAAATCCACAACGGATCGGTCCTTCAAGTCGCATGTTGTTTTCTGCATAATTTTCTTTGGATAGAACCGATACCTGTTATGGTACCACATTAGCATTTACGACACATTTATTTCATTTTAAAAATGTTGAGGGGGCAATAAGACCCAAGTTAAATTTAGACGTGTCGCTGAAGTTTCGAGTATAGTTTAAGGGATACTTATGCATTATCCCTATGATATACAAACACGAACATAAAATTTGATACATGAAATCAATATATGCATTTTGTATCTATCACGAATAATGAAGCATTTTCTTTATTTTATACTTTATTAATATAGGATGTGCTTGCGGGCCCCTTTTTATATTCTTGTGTGTTTGTGAAAATAGAGAATGGGGGACGTGCACTTATTGTGATTGTGCAGATGTGAAAGAACAGAACATTAACACGAGGGGGTTCATAGGGGATTATAATCTAATATGTAGTCGTTCGCTAATGAACCTACAAAATTTGAGCTCAAACAGAAATGATCACACGTATTTTATCTATTGCACATAAATTAAGATAATCCTAAATTTCTATTTCATGATACATAAGAGTCAAATAGAATGACACACGTCCTTCAAAACATTTTGACTTAAATAGAGTTGGTCACACATATTTTAAAAAATCCATTGACTAATATACATATGAAAAAATGAGATGATTCTGAATTCTATTTGGTGACACAAAAAACTAACAAAAGAAAAAATGATGTCTGCCTTTACAAATATCAAGTATCATTTAATAAGACGTCACCAATGGATCCAAAAATATTGAGACAAAAAATATCAATCACACATATTTAAAAAAATTCATGGACTAATACACATGAAGAATCAAGATAATCCTTATTTTTTGTTTTGCAGGTATAAACTCCAAAGGGCGACGTTTCTTTTTCGAAAACAATTTGTAATATTTAAAAGATATTCACCAATGGACCCAAACAATTTGAACTAAAATGAAGCCAGTCACATACATTTTGAGAAATTCATGAATTAATATACACAAAAAACAGAGGACATAGAGTTAGTCCCAAATTTCTATCTTGTGACATAATATTCACTCCAAAATAACAATGTCCGCCATTAGAAAATAAAAGGTATTATTTAATAGGTCGCCACCAATGCACCTATAAAATTTGAGCTCAAACATAGTCTGATTGTAACACCTCCTAAAATATTCTAACTTAGAAGGTCCAAAAACTCAGGAAATTAACTTTGAATCTATTGAAAACTAGGATTACAAGCCTAACCTACATCCCGTAGATGGGCCTATGAGCCATAAAAAGGATCTCGTAGATCCTATCACCAGGTCTTGAAGGACCAAACCAAGAGCCAGTCCACAAGCCATAGAAGATTCTACGAGGCGTAGACAAAGCCTCGAGAGTCTAGGCCTTGACTCTGAGGCCAAGTTTGTCAACCATCTTGGCTGCATATTTCTCCATTATTACTTAACCAATGATAGTTGCATGTGAATTACGGTTGTTATTAATCATATGTATAGTTTCAACATAATTCAGATTTTTTTATTTTCTGTACGAAATGTTTCTTAACCGTAATACATTTGAACATTTTTTCATCAAAAAAATCGTGTGTCTTTTGCTTGTTATTTTTTAGTTTTGGTATTATAAAATTTATATCCTTTCATTTATTTATTACTCATTTTTTCGTTTAGTTGCTTAAAATATTCATCTTCATATCTCATATCTAATTATCTATTTCATTAATATACTCTTGAAATCTATAACTCATACTTTTCATATTCATAACCTCTAAATGTTTAATTTAAACTTTTAAGACATCTTTTGGTGTTCCTCTATTTTTATCTATATAAATCATCTTCTTATTTTATGGGATCCCTACTAAATATAGTTAAAGTACGAGTGAAATATATACTTATAACATTATTGTACTATTTGATTCATGTTTTAGTTTGATTCGATGAAGATGGATATTGAATTTTGGTTGGATATGGGAGCATGAAACAATCCAAAAACGTGCCTGAAAATGTGCCTCAGAAGTGCTCGAAATCGTAATTTCTATATATCTCAAAATTTGTGCGTAATATAAAAAAATTGACTTCATATTCTTGATCAGGGGGTAAAATTGAGTGAAAATAGGCCTAACCCAGATTTTAAAGCAAAAAAATCACAATTTCAATTTCCCAAAAATCGATTTCCAGTGAGGTTTTCATGCCCAAGGTGCGACATGCCAAGGGTGCGCCTTAGTGTATTTTTTTGTGCAGTTTTCTTGTTCGGTCCAAGACTTTTGGATCTTGGGCCTAAGTCTTCTCATGTGTGAAAATACCTATACTTAGCCATATTTCACTTTCATATCATATAAGACATNGAGGTATGTGGGTTCCAACCATTGGGTCCTTTCACCCATGGTGCCTAAGCTTCCTTTTTACCTAAATTACATGTTTATAAGTTGATTTTACTTATGAGTCTACTATTATGAATTTGACTATGGACTATGTTGGGGTTTTGTAAAAGTGTGACTGTTTATGCATGTTTCGAGCTATGATGATTAGATCTATCTTGAGATTTGATGAAGGGTTTTGATGTATATTTCATGAGGGTATTACCAAGTGTTGATGGGTGGTTTTACATTGAATTTACTTGCATGATTTCACTCTTGAATTGCATGGTTTTACACTAGCATTGCACACCCACCAAGTGATGAAATGCCTGGTTAATGTATCTTAAGTTGTTAAAGGCCTAACGCTTGGAATATGAGTTGAGTGACTTTATGATGATGAAAGAGTAATATGGATGTGTTGATTCAATGACAAGTATCTATTGTGTTGTGAGTTGACGATAGCCAATTGGAGGGTAATGCCTCAATCACCTTGGATGGGGTTGGTAAGCCATCAACCAATTAAGGAGTTGGTACCTAAATCATCTCGGATTTGGTAGTCAACCATCAACCAATTGAGAGGTTGGTACATCGTTCACCTTGGATAGGGGTGGTAAGCCATCAACCAATTAAGGAGTTGGTACCTAAATCATCTCGGATTTGGTAGTCAACCATCAACCAATTGAGAGGTTGGTACATCGTTCACCTTGGATAGGGGTGGTAAGCCATCAACCAATTGAGGGGTTGGTACCTCAATCACTTCTAAGTGGTGGTCTAACTTAGATTCCGAGTACTAAGTTTCTTGGTCTATGATAATGGTCTATTTTACACATGTAATATGTTCTATATAAGCATGTTAACTTCAAGTATCATTCATGCATGTAATATTGGTATATGATCATCTATTGCCTAATTATGCATTTTTGACTATGTTGCATATTTATTATTGCATTGCATCCTACATACATAGTATATTCAAACGTACTAACGCATACTCTATGCATACATGATGTTACCATGTAGGAACCGAAGCTCCACTTGATCATCCTCCTCCTCCACGTGGCTAGTACAATCTCTTAAAGCAAGCTTGCTGAGTCCTCAACTCCGAGGACAATAGCTATTGATCCTATGTTGTTCATCCTCCTCCTCTGTGTGGCTAGTATGATATCTCTCAAACCAAGTTAGTGAGTCCTGAACTTCAAGGACATACTTCTCTTGATTTATGCTATGTATAGACTCTCTTTTCTTTATGGTATGCTTGACTATGAGGGTGAGCCCGGTTGCTTTTCGTGGCCCTGCTAAGTTCTATGTTTAGAGGTATTGTTGGACAAGTCATGTAATGTTGTTATAAGCCTCGACTCTCTTTGACTCTATGGTGTTTTATGATATGAAGGATGTCACTTAGCCCCATGTTTCCTTATTTTTACTCTTTTATTGTTATTCTATTGCTTTTGCGACCAAGGGTGTGTAATGATATGTTAAGAGGCTCGCTTGGGGTCCCTTCAGGTTCCTCATGCATCGTGTCACGTCTAGGCCCTAGGCTTGGGTTGTGACAAACTTGGTATTAGAGCATTAGGTTGTTAATAGTCCTCGATATCTAACATAACACATTGATTAGAGTCTTATTCATGGTTGAGTTGTGCACCACAACTATAAGTAAGAGGCTATGAGATGTTTTAGGAAATGTTTTCTTTCTTCTTACTCTATGTCGTGCTATAGAATTTAAGGTAAGGTTTTCCCCCCTAACAATTGTCCATTGCTATGCTAGATCATGCCTAACACAAGAGAAAAAAGGACCCACACACCCGTGGAAAAACTGGCTCATGGTGAGCTCCACGATGCTCTCACTTTGCAAGCTTAAGTTGTGGCTAATCAAGCCAATCAAGAGGACAAGCCCCTCGTGCTCCTACTCTAGCATTTCGGGTGAGGGACTTTATGAGGATGAACCCACCAAAGTTCAATTGGTCTAAGGTGGAGGACCCTCAAGAATTTATTGATGAGGTTTACAAAGTGTTGGCTATCATGGGTGTGAGGTCAGAACAGAAGGTGGAGTTGGCAGCTTACCAACTCAAGGGGGTGGCTCAAATATGGTATACTCAATAGAAGGAGGAGAAGGTAAACAACAATGTGGTTCTATGGAAGGATCTTAAGATGAATTTCCTCAACCAATTCTTTCCTCTTGAGCTTAGGGAAGCAAAATTAGTGGAGTTCATTAATTTGAAGCAAGGGTTTTTGAGTGTGAAGGAGTATGCCCTCAAGTTCAACCAACTCTCATAATATGCTCCATACTTGGTTGCTGATCGAGGTCTAGAATGAATAAATTTTTGATGGGTGTATCCGATTTGGTATGTGAAGAATGTTGCACCACTATGTTGATTAGTGACATGGATTTATCCTGCTTGATGACTTATGCCAAACAATTGGAGCGGGAGAAATTGAGGAAGAGAAGGGGCCATGAGGCCAAGAGGGCTCGTTTTGATTGAAAGTTCCAAAATCACAAGGGTGGCCAGTTTTACCAAGACCAAGGGTCTTCTTATGCTCCTAGTGGGAGATTTGCCAATGACTACCCAAGGCCCCAAGAGGATGGTGGTGTGATGCCTAGACTCATGTGTCCAAAGTGTGGTAGGGGTCATGATGGCCCATACTTAAGGGATACCAATGCTTGTTATGGTTGTGGGGAAGTAGGCCACAAGGTGATTGATTGTCCATGAAATTGCAACAAGGGTAAGGATGTTCGTCCTTAAGGATAGGGTGTTAATGCAGTTCCTTTGGGTAGAGGAAGCCAACAAGGTGGTGCCCCAACATACAATCAGTTTTATACTTTACATGGGAGGCCTGGGGTTAATGAGGTGCCCAATGTCATCACCAGTATATTAAAAGTCTCTGATTTTGATGTGTATGCATTGATAGACTCGGGTGCCACTTTTTTTTTAAATACTCCTCTAATTGCCAAAATGTTTTGATGTTGAGCCCCGAATTATTGTGTGAGTCTTATGAGGTGTCCACTTCTATTGGTGCATCTATTGTTGCTAGAAAGGCTATAGAAATTGTCCCATTTACATCTTGCATAAAATATTGCCTTGTTATCTTATTGAGTTGTATATGGTTGATTTTGCTGTCATTCTTGGGATGAATTGGTTGCATGCATACTATGCCTCTATTGATTGTAGAACCCGTAGGGTCAAATTTTAATATCCAAATGAACCCATCCTTGAGTGGGAGAGTCATGACATGGTGGTATAGGGTAGGTTTATTTCTTGCGTTAAAGCCCAAAAGTTGATTTCTAAGGGGTGTCTTTATCATCTTATGAGGGTCAGGGATGTAGAGTCTAAGTCATTCCTATAGAGTCGGTTTCGGTGGTCAATGAGTTCCTTGATGTCTTTCCAAATAACTTTCCCGGTGTCCCTCTCCAAAAGGAAATAGATTTTGGTACAGACCTCCTCCTTAATACTCCACCTATTTCTATTCCCCCTTATCGTATGTCCTGGGAAGAGTTAAAGGAGCAATTGAGGGACTTATTAGAGAAGAGTTTTATTAGGCCTAGCAAATCACCTTGGGGTGCACCAGTGTTGTTTGTGAAGAAGAAGGATGGGTCTCTTAGAATGTGTATTGACTACCGACAGCTTAATAGGGTTACCATCAAGATTAAGTATCCTCTCCAAAGAATTGCTGATTTTTTTGACCAACTTCAAGGGGCTTGGCACTTCTCTAAGATTGATCTTCGGTCCAGGTATCATCAAGTGAAAGTGAGGGAGTCTAACATTCCCAAGATGACCTTAAGGTATGGGCATTATGAGTTTGTTGTTATGTATTTTGGGTTGACCAATGTACTGGCTATCTTCATGGATCTTATGAATAGGGTCTTTAAACCCTACCTTGATTTTTTTGTGGAGTATTCATTAATGATATTTTGATCTATTCTCATAGTGAGGAGGAGCATGTGGCTCATTTGAGAGTAGTATTACAAAGGTTGATGAAAGAGAAGTTGTTTGCTAAATATGAGAAGTGTGAATTTTTGTTGAAAGAGGTTACCTTTCTAGGTCATGTGGTGTCAGGGGATGGTATTAAGGTGGATCCTAAGAATTGTCTTGAATGATGTTATTCTGAATGAATAACCAAGAAAATTAGATTGTTTAGTTGGAATTGAAGCTTGTGAAGTGAATATCCTAAGAAGAAGGATATGATTAGAAATTGGCCTAATCCATTGACCCCATCGGACATTAGAAGCTTCTTGGGCTTAGCAAGTTATTATTGGAGGTTTGTGAATGGGTTCTCTTCAATTGCTTCTCCCATGAGTAAGTTGACTCAAAAAAAGGCTAAGTTTGTGTGGACTGATGAGTGTGAAAAAAGTTTCCAAACCCTGAAGGATAAGCTTGTCTCCGCTCCTATCTTGTCTCTACCGGAAGGGTTGGAAGGATTTGTTATGTATTGTGATGCCTCTCGGATTGGTTTGGGTCGTGTTCTGATGCAAAATGGTAAGGTGATAGCCTATGCTTCTAGACAACTCAAAGTGGATGAAAAGAATTATCCTACTCATGATCTTGAATTGGCCGCCGTGGTTTTTGCTTTGAAAATTTGGCGTTAATATTTGTATAGGGTGCATGTTGATGTGTTTAACAGTCATAAGAGCCTCTAATATGTCTTCACAAAAAAAAGATCTCAACTTGAGGCAACGAAGGTGGTTAGAGTGTCTTAAGGGTTATGATATAAGCGTGCATTATTATCTCGGCAAGGCTAATGTTATGGCAGATGCTTTGAGTAGGGTAAGATAGTGCTCTTAGGTACCAAGATAGGTTGTGTGTACCTTGTGTTGATGGCTTGAGAAAGAAGATTCTTTATGAGGCTTATAATTCTTTCTATTCTATTCACCCCGGTTCTACCAAGATGTGTAGGGATTTGAGAGATGTGTTTAGGTGGGGAGGTACGAAGAAAGATATTGCCAAATTCGTATTCGATTGTCATAGTTGCCAACAAGTCAAAGCCAAACATCAAAGGTCGGATGGCCTGACCCAAGATATATAGATTTCTACTTGGAAGTTGTAGGAAATCAACATGGACTGTGTGATTGGGTTGCCTAATACTAGAAAGGGTTTTGATTCTATTTGGGTTGTGGTTGATAGGATGACAAGGTCAGCTCATTTCCTATCGGTCAAGACTACTTATAGGGCAGAAAACTATACTAAATTGTATGTTCATGAGTAGGTGAGATTACATGGAATTCCGTTGTCTATCATATCAGATTGTGGTGCTCAATTCACTTCACATTTTTGGAGGTCCTTCCAAAGAGGTCTTGGAACCAAGGTAAAGCTTAGTACGTCCTTTCACCCTCAAACGGATGGCCAGGCCGAAAAAACTACCCGAACTCTTGAGGACATGCTTAGAGCTTGTATTTTACAGTTCAAGGGTAGTTAGATGATCATCTTCTAATGATTAAGTTTGCTTATAACAATAGCTATCATTCTAGCATCGATATAGCTCCTTTTGAGGCCCTCTATGATAGACATTGTAGATCTC